>CM057931.1:6462157-6530359 GCA_030141595.1 Chydorus sphaericus
TTACGATCTGAGATTCTGACGTCTTGATATGAATGGTTTGATTCTACACATATGTTGAACTCCAATCAGTTCTTTCAAATCTCGCTGCGGGCGTTCATAATCTCCTGTAGGCGTCTTGGCGTCGCACGATCTTACCTCTGCGTATCTGGTGGGTCTATTCTTCATTCCATTTCAGTTGATCTTTTGAGTCTCTTTTATTAATTTTCTAAAAACGAAAACAAGAAGAAGTGGCCAGACCTTCCACGGGCCGTAAGAAGAATTAGGAAAAAGTAAGAAGAGTACCGTAGGAGAACAAATAGGAGAAAATAGATATTTGGGCGAGGAAGGAACTAACATTGCTTTGAAGCTACAAAGTACGTAAAGTCGTAGCCGATAAGAATGAATCATATTTTCTCTGATCAACACTTGTATTCATCTTTTTTTCTCTATCAGGATCGCCCCAATCTGAAATGGACAACACTTCTTGTGCATGGAGCAAAAGCGGAAGGTAGCGGACAGGATGAGGAGGACCCTGGAGGAACTGGTAAAACAAACCCAGGAAAAGAGCGGTCATTAGAGCCAGGTAGAAAAAGTGGAAACGGGGGGGGGGCCCCCCCATCCGGCTGTTGTGTTCCCCAGGCGAGTAAGAAGTGACATCGAGGAAATCGGATGATCCCCATCTCTACCCGGATGAAAGATATCATCAAGTGTGACTTTTGCCCTTTGACTTTCCAAAAATGGAGTGCCTTCTACATCCACCGTTGCTGCTCATACTGGTGAAGATCCAGTTTTCCCTTGTGAATTTACGATCTCGAATTCCCCGACATCAAAGGTATCATTAGCAATTCCTAGAAATCTTTAGAGGACTAAACATAATTTTACTTTTCAGCTTTAAAGGAGCACAAGACTGCAGAGCACCGAGAAAGTATGTTCCAGTGTGAAAGCTGTGACCGCGTGTTCTTGTCAAAGAGCGCTCTCCAGATCCATCAACCCGTCCATCCGGCCGAGTTCAATTTTCAATGCCGACACTGTCCAGAAAAGATGAAGACTCTCAAAGAGCGACACATTCACGAGCGAACCCACTCGGCTGATGTTTCTTTGAAGTGCTCTCAATACGACAAACAATTTACTACGGTAATTGACTATGATTAACTAATAATTGATAATAATAAAGTCATGTTTTTATGTCTTTGCTTTTTAGATGGCTAGTCTCCGTTCTCACGTCAAGACGCATTGTAAGGGAAGAAGATGCTTTTAGAGTAATGTACCTGCACGTTAATAATTTGAAAAGACACTTTCTTTCTTTTTCTAAAAGTCAAAAGTCCTTTAGATGGTATTGGTCAAGACCCTTAGTGTGCATGTGTGTCACTTGCGGTGTTCTGCAAATCTTAGAATTTAGAATTTAAATAGACTTAAAGCTCGCGTTTCTGGTGTCATCTTGCTCGCAGCAATAAAGCTGTTTTTCTCTCTTCTAATAAAGTAATAATTAAAAAAAAATATTTTGCTTTTAAGGCTTGAAGCCGACAACGGATCGACATATAACTAAATGAGCAAAATTACAACTGGAAAATCCTGTGTTCGAAAATGTGAAATATATAACTGGTTAAATCCGTGGAATAAACGAAGATGGCTACTCACTTAGGTAATTCTTTGGATTAATTCGTTACAAAAACGTATCGTAACGAAGATCGCTAGTCGCTACTCACTTGGGTAGTTCTTTTGCATTAATTCCTTACAAAAACGTATCATTTTACACCAAACAAAATATCTCTTTTTAATCATAAAGATAATCCGCGAGGCATCTTAAATTTTCCCGCTGTTTGAGTAACAATTTATTCTTCCTTAAAATAATACATGTATTCATTTTTAAATCGTGTAGTTTTATTTTCGATATAATATAGAAAGAATTATCTCATGACTCATGCCATATACTGTTTCACACAGTCTAAATCTTTTAGGCGTTTTTCGAAAGTAAAAACTCAAAACGTATCAGTTACTTTTTACGGGTGAAGCCAACAAGCCGTACGTAACAAAGGCTGTTAAGCTACTAAGAACACCTCTGAATTGAGTGAGTTAAAATAAGTTAAATTAAAGTTGCCATCTTTAAAAACAGTTTTAGTAGTATTGATACACAATTTATACTAAAATTAAATTTGCGCAGTTTTTTAAACTCGATAAAGATATTCATACAATTTTACATTGTATGAATTGAATTATATAAACATACTTTTACAGTGATGTACAGTTTGTAACCGTAATTTAGACTCGAATAGCTTATTTTTATTAAGGTGACCGTTTTTCTTGTTTCACATGGGAATCAATAAAGAAAATAGCCATTTTATCAGTAAATGATATTAACAGTTTAATAGACGAAGATAAATAATGAGGCATCATAGACATACTTTTTCATTATATACATATATTTTTTTTTTGCATAATTTGCATTACAATTCAATTCTTAAATACTCTCAACTTCATCTAGACCAGGGAAGAGAAGAATGCTATCAAAAGAATCGACCAACCCCGCCATCTTCAAGGAAAACAATCGAGTAAACATTAACGAATAACCTTACAACACCGTAGCAATCCTGTACATAGAACAACCCTTCCACTCCCAATGTAAATCGACCAACGGAAGAATCGTTTAGAAGTTGGACAAATCCGATGCTAGTAGCAGGCACAATGGGTTGAATTATCGGCTCCCCAAACTGTGGATTACTAGAATGAACTTCTATAGGGGCTTCTGGGGCGCTCCACAAAACGGTATCCAACTATTGCACACAAATCCAATAGCGAGAGAGCTTTTCGTTATTTCCATTTTCGTTTACAGTTGTAAGAGTTATCAAAGTCATATTATTAGAAAAATGCTGCACAAACTGAGCTGCAAACTAGCTTTGTCAAGAACTTAAATATTGTCACACTCTAGTGTGACATTAAAGACATTTATTAAATGTAGCGAAGTTAGTTTAAATTTAAAAGAGTTAAACTTAGATAATGATCGTATAGCGGAGTAGATTTATGATGAAAGGAATGGATATTTGTAGACAACCCGCTCGGCCGGGAATTATCATACCTTTTCAATCGTTTTTTAACCCTATTTATCGATAGAATCTCCTCCATCTATAGCTTCTCCGTTCTTTCTAGAAATGTCAACTCATCCCTTTTATTAATTACCGTGTAAACCGTATATGAGCTACAGGAAATTTGAGATTCAAATGCACTCTGTTCTAAAAGTAAGCTGTAAGCTACCACAGTGTACATCTCCACGTCTTTAAGCAAGGCAGAGTGCGACAATATGGACGTTTCTTATTTTATTGACTTGTTGTGCTGGATGTCCTCCTTCAAGTATACATAGTTGCTGCAAGTAAAAATGTGATGATCATTAGGAGGAGGAGATGAAAAATAGTTCTTGTCGTGTAAAAGAGGATTTTTTTCTGTCGCTGGCTCTTGAACAAAGACACAAAGTAAATTTATTCAATTTATGCAACCTTGCAACCATAGTTTACCGATCATTTTTCTAAATAAACCAGTAAAGTGCAGGAATTTTAGGTAGATATGGATAATCTGATCAAATTTGCTTCCACAGCTACGGTCACTGCAGCTCTTGCTTATTGTTGGTGGAATCGTCCAGCTAAAAATTCTATCTCTAGCCATCAATCAGATCCAACTACAAGTTTAGAGCTTCCCAAACCAGATGTTCCGAGTGTGGCCTCTAAAAACGCTTCTTTCATCGAAGAGGTCAATCTCAGCCCGCTAACTGGAAAGTACGATTCTGGCGAATGTATTATTTGTTACGAGAGCCCGCAGATCAATAAATCATGGCCACCTTGCGGACACGTCTTTTGCTACAAATGTTTGCACCATTGGTGTAAAATCAATGTAATCACTTACCCACAAACTTGGAAATGCCCATATTGTAACCAAGGTTTTCTCGAGTTTCTTGAAACAGAATGGAACACGTTCCAGTGTAATTTGGAAGAGTAATAAAATAGTAAAACCACCTGCAGCTAATAATTACAGTTATATTCTTGATGATTGTATTCCATTGGTGATATATCTTTTACTCATGTCCACAAGTGTGTATGGGATTGTAAAACTAGTTGCTTAATAACGTCTAGTGTGTGTGTCGTCAGTGATTTTCGAATACTGAAAGAAAAAGAATGTACTGTAATTAGAATATCTTCAAATAACTTGAAGACTTGCCCAGACTTGCCAAGTGCGGTAGCATGACGATTCGTCGATTCGTGATATTTTCTCGCGCTTGTCTTCTATCTTTTTTTTATTGGTGTTGGTTCTTATTTTGCTATTCTCATCTGAACTGTGCTGTGCTAGTATGCTGGTTGCTGTGGGACTGGCTAATTGGCGGACTTGGACTTTCTAAACGGCGGTACAGAACAAAAATTGTATCTTTTTTCAAATGAATGATTGACAACAAGGAAAGAAAAGAGAATTGGAGTTGGAAATATATGTGATTTAATTATTCAACACAAGAGTATAACCCATGGGGATCGGGAACATAAACAATATTTAATGATCTAGAGAAGTATAAGAAGAAAACCGTGTCTTATTTAACGTTTCCTATTATATTCAAATATTATGAGCATGAGAAAAAAGCACATATAGATCGTACAAACATGGTGTACCGGCTTTTAAAAAATCGTATTACTGCGTGCGCATCTCCGAATCGCAGCAAATTCAAGTAGCTTCGGAAATGGTGAGGTTCTGGTAGGTAAGCTTTGCTCATCACTTCATTAATTTTACCAGTAGCGATATCGAACAGCTTGTAATATAAAGAATTGCTTCCCTTCTCGAACGAGCCTCTTTGAACGAGGGTTCTTACAGTAGCAACCAGACGAGTAGGTTATACTCCAGTTCGCTATCAGAAGCTTTGCTGAATATCGACCATCAACTGCTGTTGGGATAGACGGAACGATACTGGGCGGATCGAAGAAGATTTGACACGTAACTCTTCAGAGAAAAGTACAATTGACAGCCAAATGCGGAGTAAGTGATGTACATCTCTTTGGCCAGCTAAATTTATTTAAAGCGATGAGGATCATAACGCGACCTCCTTCATCGTAAGAGAGGCCGGCATTGGGCCGGTAAGAATGGTGGACTTTTATAGAAGTGCGTGTCGTAAACGAACGTAACCGAGAATCGATTTTTATACCGTCCCTAATTTCATTTTCAAAGGAATGACTCGATATTTCATTTGAATTCGGCTTCCAAAGAAGCTCAATTAGGCTGCAGATTTTTGATCCCTGTATAAAATATTAAATAATAAGGAATTTATCTATATTTTTTTTTAAATTATGGATAAGAAAGATGAAAGACCGACCTGGATGATGGTTTCGGTCGGTCATCAGTGTAGACTGGCCTCATTAGCTATTAGCTATTATTCTCTATTAGCTACGACGGCTCCGCGAGCCCTTAGTTTTCAACTGGAAGACCCTCACAATTAATAACACCTTCGCCGTCACCTAACGGTGGAACCAGTTTACTTGGCACTGTCCAAAACCAATCACAGACCAATCAGCTGTTTTACATTCTTTGGGACAGTGTATATTTTATTATTATTATTATTATTTTGTGTGTGTCTTATTTTTGCGGCCGTCGAAATTCTTTAAAAGGAGGACCCAACATATTTCTTTCAGGCTCGCTTTCAGGCACAAGGCACAAACCGTCACAGTGCCTATGACCTATTGGTTCGGCATCCTGAGCGAAGAGTTGTAAAATATTAAAAGGCAATCAAAGAAATGTGCTAAATATTTAATTTTAAAACATCAATATGAGTGTACCATATTGAAATAATAAAACAAATATATGCAGCCCAACATTAAAAGGGAAAAGTTTATATGAGGAATATGATGGTCGCCAGTAATTTATGTTTAGTAAGTGACAGGGCGGCCGTTAAAGATGAAATAATGAAAGTTACATGTAAGTGGGAGGGGCTTGACATTTTTGGGGTTTAAATGGTCCGACGAACACTTAATAGTATGAAGCCTTATTGAGTGCATTGTAGACTTGTAGTAATTTCGGTGTCACGGAGCCATTTGGGACGTATGGGTGATAGCTACATAATGGACATAGATCCAGTAGCTTGAGCTCAGCTCGGATGCTGCTTCTCCCGAAAAATTAAATTATAACGTTTAGGTCAGTACTGAACAAATTTTTTATACAAAAGTTTAAAAGAACAAGGGACAGGAGCAGGAGAAGTTCAGAACTGAAAATTTAAAAGGTAAAGATAAATTATTTTTGGGGTATAAACGGTCCGACGAACCCCTAATAGTATGAAGCCTTATTGAGTGCATTGTAGACTTGTAGTGATTTCGGTGTCACGGAGCCATTTGGGACGTATGGGTGATAGCTACGCAATGGACATAGATCCAGTAGCTTGAGCTCAGCTCGGATGCTGCTTCTCCCGAAAATTAAATATAAAAAAAAAAAAAAGTTAGGCTGGTGCTCCCTAAAAATCAATAAAAAAAAAAGTTTAATGGTTCGTTTAGAATTTTAGCTTTTATCATTAAGTTAGTTTTTGATGCCTTCATTTTTCGTATTTGAACTATTCACGTCTCAACTCGAAGTCACAACTCGCCGAATGTAAGTCATTGCCAGATCACTTCAAAATCATTGTCAGATCATTTGCTGCACAGGTTGCCGCCGATTTACGGATATAGGCATATAGCGTGGCGCGTGTTTTCAAATTTCAAATGGTGTGTAGGTCGTATGACTCAGTAGAAGAGGTCGTTCATCCGAGGGATGTAGCCTCTATAAACGCTTCTTTCATTGAAGAGGTCAAGCTCAGCCCGTAAACGAGAAAGTACGATTCTGGTGAAGGTATTATACTTGTTACAAGAGCCCGCAGATCAATAAATCATGACCTCCTTGCGGACACGTCTTTTGCTACAAGTGTTTGCAGCATTGGTGTAAAATCAATGTAATCACTTACGCACAAGCTTGGAAGTCCCCATGTTGTAACCAAGGTTTCCTGGAGTTTCTAGAACAGAATGGAACACGCTCCAGTATAATTTGGACGAGTAATAAAAAAGAAAAACGACCTTTGGCTAATGACCATTATATGTTTGATGAATTTAATTCCAGTGGCGGTATACCTTTTACTCAAGTTGACAAGTGTGTATGGGATTGTAAAACTGGTTTCTTAATACCGTCTACTAAAATGAATTTGAAAATGAAAAACACTGTATAGAGATATAGATTATCCTTATTATGACTAAGCAATTGACTGCCAAAATCGATTACATCGTGATCAGCTGTTCATTATTAATTTGGCGTACGAGATAAATTGAGTTATGAGAAAATTATTAAAGAGGAATAGATGGGCCTACATAAATTTTAAATGAAGATTAGAGTAGTAAAATTTGAGAAGGTAATGATAATGAGATAATGGGACCTATGCAGTTGCTGTAAGATGCAAAAAGGCAAAATCAGTTTTCTGGAGTTAAACAATCATCATGTAGGATCGAGTTAAGAGAGGAGAGCAAAGAACTTTGAAAGCCTCACCGAGTAGAAATCGAGGAGAAATATAGGGCTGCATATTTGTTCAATTGTTCAGTTATGAACGCATATATAAGGAAAGTCGTAAAGAATGCATCTCAGGCAAAACAGAATTTTTTGGTTTATTTGGTTACCAGTACCAATAACGGGTGCTGTAAATGCAGTGAACGGCTGTAATCAGGTTGTAATCCTGTATTTCTTATTTTGAATATTTTCTATGTAACTTGTAAGGAATGAGTAGCAGTCGTCAATCGCCATTCGCCACTCGCCAGTCATTGAAAAAGTTTATCCGGGTCAGAAAATGGTTCTGTTTTCCTTTGGCTCGTAGTTAGTTGCAATATTATTTTCTGCCACTCCTGTCAGTTTATTTTCGTTCCGAGTGTCAGCGACGTAAGATTTCTTCACTGGGTCTTTAGGACAAACTTTGCAATTCACGGATAGCAATTGCAACTTGTCAAATTCGTCTCCTTTTTTATATTTCGGTAAGTAAAAATCATTGCTTCCAAATTTTGTAACTTATTAACAAATAATCGTTACACGGAGGTCTCGTATTTTATTTTTATTCCGTACTGGGACTTAACTGTTATGTCACAATTATACCAGAGGCTACTATGACTCATGTCTCACTCACAGTATAGGAGGTGTTGCGAAACAGCGACACAACGACATTGTTATCTGCTCTCTGTTTATCTTTATATTAAAATTTATAAATTTACATCTACCAGAATTCACAGATCATTGATCATCACCATGTTTGATAGTGGGCCAAACTATAGTAAACTGAAAACCAACTTGAGGTTGGCTGTCAACCGTTTGAAACTGTTGGAAAAAAAGAATACAGAGCTTGCTCTCAAAGCCCGAAAGGAGATTGCAGACTATATAGCAGCAGGAAAAGCAGAAAGAGGTTATATACTAAAAACACATATTAGTTTAAATTTATTCTCAATATTTTCTTTATATTGATTTCATCATCTTTGTGCAGCCAAAATCAGGGTAGAGCAAATCATCAGAGAAGACTACCTTGTAGAGGCTATGGAACTCTTGGAGATGTACTGTGACTTGCTCCTTGCCAGATTTGGTCTAATTCAACAAATGAAAACCTTAGATGAGGGACTGGCAGAAGCCATTTCCAGTCTCATTTGGGTTGCTCCACGGATGCAAGCCGACGTAGCCGAGCTCAAGATCATCGCTGAACAGTTGGGTGTCAAGTACGGCAAACCATACGGCCTAGCCTGTCGGGACAATGCTATCGGAACCGTTTCTCCCAAACTGATGCATAAGTTAAGCGTGCAAGCCCCTCCAAAAATTTTGGTTGAAAAGTACTTGATTGAAATCGCCAAGAATTACAACGTTCCATATGAGCCTGACCCTCAAGTAAGTTATTCATTGGTATTAATTAGTTTTCATTGTTTTAAGCTATTCTTACATGTGCATTCAGGTCATGAGGGAAGAAGCAGCTGCAAATGAGGCTCTATTGATTGATTTCAACGCGACAGAAGCGGCTAAAATGGCTGTGGGTGGCGGAGAGGCTACTGGTGGTGCTGGATGGATGCCGCCGGGTCCCGGAGCAAACCCAGGATGGGTTCATCCAGGTGCCAATTTTGCTCCTTTTCCTCCTGGCCCTATGGGAGGATACCCAGGATATGGCCCCATGGATAGCGCAATGTCACCACCCCCGCCTTATGGTGGTTATCCTCAACCTCCTACTTACCAAACAAAGGATGTCAAACCACCAGCGGCTTCCTCAGCCCCACCGATGGATGAAAAGAAGCAACAGCCTCCGCCGCCTTCGTTCAATATTCCACCAAACAATCTGGACACATCAGGCAGTCTGCCATCATCCAACGAGACTTCACCGGCCGGGAACAAACCCGTTAATTCTAATAATAACCTTCAGGTAATTAACCCTGCAATGTACAAACTTACATAAAACCTTAACGATTTTAATCATATTGCAGAATAACGCTCAACCCAAGCCGAGCCCGAGAACTAAACTGAACTATCCCGCTCCTTCCGGAACCGATTTCGATCTACCAGATCTCCCTTCTGTTCCGGATGACAATCTGGCCGGTCCTGGTGGGCCATCTGGAGGCGGCAAAGATGATGATGACATCGACTTTGATGACCTTACCCGCCGTTTCGAGGAATTAAAGAAGAGAAAATAAGTAAAATTTGTATTCATTCAAGCTGCGGTCACATAGGAGCCGCATTTTGTATCAAATCTATTCGTGTTTAAAAAAAACTATAATATTGTCTATTGATCCGTCTTACATACACATCCTTCACACAATAATTCATTTGTTAACCAATTTTTTCCATTCTTTCGTAAGTTTATTGTACGTCAACTGGCGTACTTAAAAAAAGACAAGACGCATGAAAGGGATCGTACAATTGGTACAATATAAATGCTCGTAGCGGTGTTCATATAACTATACACTCACACAAAGGACCATTTTTCTGTAATCCGTTTTAAAAAATACCCCTTTTAAAATGACTCGGACATGGACAGAGACAATAGGACACGTACGGATGAGGAGCAACTCATTTCTAAATTTTAGTGGAAGAATATGAAATAATGTGTTATTGTCATTATTGAGCTACAATGCTTGGTATTATTTAAATGAATTATGGCTGCACATAATTTAGTAGCATCGTTCCCTTGATTTCGATTGTAAAAACTGTACAAATAATGTAATAATAACAGAAAGGTTTCTCAAAGAAGAGGGGTGTTGGTGTCCCATCAACAGCACGACGACTGAGCTGCTTCCGCCTCAACTAGACCGTAGTCCCGACCAGCTCGTCTATAGCCTGCCTTAACACCGTCCCAGCCGTCGTGAATTGAGTATTCGCCTAGCTGTACACGATTGTAGATTTCTTGGCCAACAACTCGAAAGGCTTCTTCCACTTTGTCACCTTAAAATATATGAAAATAAGATTTTAGTTACATAAGGGATTAAATAACATACAGAAGTCAATAATTGTGAAATACCAGTTCTGGCAGAGGTTTCAACAAAAGGCATTTCGTTTTGGTCAGCAAATTGTTTGGCTTCTTCATAAGAGACTTGTCTCTCATCTTTCATATCAGATTTGCACCCGACAAGAATGAAGACTGCTTGATGAGGCTCAATATTTAATCTGGCTTCAGATATCCAAGCTGGAACATTCTCAAAACTTTTCCTGCTGCATGTATCATACACAACCAAGACTCCAACCTTAAAGAAGGGAATAAATATTACTACTGTATTAATGTATAAATGAGAAATAATCTTACCGAATTTCTAAAATAAGATTTGGTGATGGATCTGAACCTTTCTTGACCTGGTATCAGCAGAGTTGTTAATTTTAAAATCTTTGAATGTTTAAAAATGATTTTTTATTGAGACAAATTTACCCGCAGTATCCCACAGCTGCAATTTTATTCTTGTCCCATCTGTGACTTGTAACAGCCTAGCGAAGAAATCGACCCCAACGGTTGGATCACAGACCTGGGAAATATTGCAAAAGAATGAATAAATTGTAAGTACAGGTAAAAAGAAACAGGTATTTTAAAATTTTATAAAGTTTAATATATATTTTTTCTTTTGTTTAGAACGACGCATTCGATTGAGTAAGTGCGACGCGTACTACTTATTTGATCAACCAATAATAATGTAAACAAATGTTACTCACCTCTGCAAATTTTCCATCAGTAAAGTATTTGAGCAGTGAACTTTTGCCCACAGTTGAATCGCCAATCAAAATAATACGAAACTGGTAATCAAATATGGGTTCAACCATGATTGTTTTGTTTGTTTGTGGTTTCTTCTACGGAAATGCTGTACTACATGAAGTTAGCAGGCGAGCAGCTGACTAGTTTCACTTTGTGATAGTGCGGCCTTGCCAGAAGCGTATTTACAAATTGCTCACAATGCGCCCTCATTCCCTTTTTCCATTTCCTTATATTTTCAGGCCAATTTTCTCTAAACTGTTTACAATATTATTTTTCTTAATTACTTAATTGTATTATTTGGTTAAATTCAGGATTTATTACAAAAGGAATTATGATGAAAACATTTTATCTTATTTTTTATGTACATTTTTAGCAGAGGGAATGACCTTTCATGCATAAATTTCACTTGGAATTTGTCACTTTTTCAAGAAATTTGCGAGAAAATAGTGGAATATTAGGAACGGGACAACGGTCAACGATATTGAATAGGCGTTTTTTAAATTTTTATTTCCAAAAATAGCTATTTTCAAGTGGTGTGACAATGCTGTAGTTAAATGCTTTCAGAGGCCTCAAGGGCGCGGGAAGTGCAAATATTTTTCAATAAAGCATTACAAAATTGGAATTTGAGCTGCTTGTACACATATTTATTTATTCTGGAACAGACGGTGAAGGAAATAGCCTCATTGTCTGCTTAGGATTTGCTCGCTCTTCCCAGAAGAACTAATAGCTCTTGTCCGACCTTTCGAAACACTTAATATTGTCCTAATTCTACAAAGCAAATAAAAGGAGCCTTTCAAGTTGCCATTATTATGATTGCATTCAACAGTATGCCATAGAAGGTAAATCATGTCTTGCTCAAATATCTTATTACCAGACATCCATCGAGATCAGAACATTGAGTTTCCCAAACAATTTGTAGCAGATTTTATAATCGAAACACTCAACAAACATCAACTCCTTTACGGCGATCAACAAATTATCGTAAGAAATTTTGTTTTATAAATCAAGTAGAAATAATTCCTTTTTTGTTGCAATTATGTAGACTGACTGGAGTACCAATGTTAGCTTAACATCCAGTCAGTTAATCCGCGATGTCTATAAAATAGCATCCGAGTTCAAACAAAGAGGATTCAAACCGGGCCAGGTTATCTCCTGTTTAATCGAGAGTGATGTAAATTATTTCACCTTCTTATTGGCAACATGGATGACCGGTTGCGTTCTATCATCACTGCAACACGCCTTCCCTCAAGGTATGCACTAAATATGGCTTTCCATATACATTCTATAAATAAATATATTAATACCATTTTAAAAGACTTTCTGGTCCACCTGTTGCGTAAGAGCCAATCTCCTTTGCTTTTATGCGATCAGAAAAGCGCTGCTCGCTGCTTGGCTGCTAAGAAAGAGTGCGCTAATTTAATAGAGATATTCGTTCTGGGTGAATACGAAGGATGCTTTCCTTTCTCTCAACTGCTAGAAAAGGATGCACTTTCTTATCGTATAATTAACTAATAAATCATCTTTGGAACTATTTTTATTTTGCCATTTACTTTTGTAAATAGATGAGTTAGCACGGCAGACTCCTTACGACCCAGAAGAGACTGTTTCCATGGTATTTTCAAGTGGGACAACCGGAAACCCTAAAGGCGTCTTATTGACTCAATCTAATATCTACAGTTACCTCTTAACGGCGAGGTAATAGTTCCATTCTTCCCTATGTTACATATTGACACTTTGAGGGGCTAAGTAGTGCTCTCGTCTCTTTATATTTCCAGGCCAAAAGTTAAGCTTGGCATGAAAACGTTCTTTGTTCCCAGGATAAGTAATGTTATGGGTCTCCTATTTGGTTTGCGAAATCTAATCATCTATAGTCGGACTTACCTCATGTCAATCTACAAAGACGAATACTTATTGAACGCAATTCATCAAATCAAAGTATGATATTTTTAAATTTAATTTTCATATTATTTTGAATAATCCATTATTTAAAAAAAAAATTATAGCCGGAGCGTGTGTTACTCTATTTACCTCATATTTTGGCTTTGACCAATAAGTTATCCTCTGGTCATGACGTTGATCTCTCCAGCGTTCAAGCTGTCTTTACAGCAGGGATGCCAATAAGCAAAAATCTTCAAGAAAAGCTTTTCGCTAAATTGCCTTCGCTCAAGATGTTTTTCACGGTACTTAAATTAATTAAATTAAAAATTCTTACTTTTACTTAATATCTAAAGATTTAGTTTTACGGGATGACGGAAATGGCTGTGGCGGTAGGGAGACCATGGGCTGATTACGAAGATAACATTAATTCCGAGGACACGATGAGTATGTATACCTACTTTTTTAGTACGCTCTTTAATGTAAGGAATGTTGACCTGAATCTGTTCAAGGGGTAAAAACTAATTAAATAACACTTTCTTATCCACCTCAGAATTCACGAGCAATATCTCGTATCACATGAATCTCAATTAAACAGCAGTAACGCATTCTTTAATGACGTTTTTTGTTGCTGTTGTTATTCTTTTTTCCAGGGAAGAATCATCGTTTAAAACCAGACTCGGTCGGGAGGTTGTGCCCCATGAACCAGATGAAGGTATAATATTGCTTTATAATGCATATATATATATATATATGGAGCCTGCGTGCGTGATTGCGCCCAGCACGAATTAGCTTGTAAAAATAGGAGAGAGAGAGAGCCTTCTTACTCTTCTTACTTTCCGACATAATTAAAAAAACAGGTCTGGGATGAAGCAACGGGTGAGTGCCTCGGGTCTAATCAGAAGGGCGAGCTCTGCTTCAAAGGACCCTCGGCCTTCAAGAGCTATTGGAATGATTCTGAGGTGTGTGTGCGTGACTTGATTAATGAAGATGGCGCGTCTGCAGATGAGCTCAATCTCATTTTTTTTTACTTTCATTTTTCGTTCCCACCGTGGACAAAGGCTACTGCCGGCATCTCACGCGATGGATGGATCCACACCGGCGACATTGGCTACTACGATACAGATGGCGATATCTTTTATGTGCAGAGGAGCAAAGAGTTGATCAAGTTCCTCGGGCATCACGTAATTTCCTCTTTAATTAACTCGCTATAGCACCTTGCGATGATGATGAAAACTTTGGAGAGCTTCCAAGAAACCTTTTTCTTTTTGTTAGCTTTTCACGCTACGGTTCACGCTTGGAAATTTGTAAACAACTTAATCATTCGCCGTGACGGTCATCATTGTATATTTATTGTCTTGGTGCACAGGTGGTCCCATCTCAATTGGAGGCGATACTTAAATCCCATCCAGAAATAGAGGACGCTGCTGTTGTTGGAGTTGTCAGCGAGGAATTCGGCGAACTCCCGAGGTATTCTAACAGCTGAATCCGCTTATCATTATTTTGGTACTTATTCTATTTCATTTAATTTTGAAGAGCTTATGCTACGAAGAGATCCGACTGCTCACACCTGGACGCAGAGAGCGTGATTCAGTTCTTTCACGGTTGGTTACTTTTCAACAACACCAACATCAACGATGATGCTGAAAATCTGTATAATAATAAAAACAAACTTATGAATTTCAGAGAGGATACACGATGAGGCAAGCAAGTTACGAGGAGGCTTAACTTTTATCCCGAAGATCCCGAGGAACGGACTCGGTAAAATTATTCGGAATCGTCTACGAGAACTTGCTGAAAAAGAATGGAAATTGAGCAGCTAAAGGCGCCAATAACTATTATGATCATTGAATCGATTATTTTATAGTCCTTTCATGTATATTTTTTTAATCATAATTAGTTTAATAAACAGCTCACGTTGCGACGATTCAACAGAGGAAAACAATGAGCGACGTAGAAGCCACCAAACACGTTTTTACTATCGTAATCGTAATAAGATAGTTACTCGCCAAGGGAACTGTTTCAGAAGTAGTTTTATTATAAAACCCATTAATTATTCAGAATGTAGAAAGCATCAAAAGGAGTACAACAGTGATTGTTTTAAACTCGATTTTAGGTTAAGTATAAAGAATTGGGTGGCTCCTTGCTTGGTCAGTCAACGTCTTAATGGAAAACAATACATCTCTTTGATTCATTTTCTTCTTGAAATCATATCAGCTGTGCAAATCAAGTTGTGCCACTGGTTTCTCTACTCAGTTTAATGAAACACCCAAAAGAAGATTGATGACTCGCACGTAAACTAACAGCATAAAGTAAGAAAGGAAAACGTGACTTTTTCTTATTATATTCTTCACCAGCAGCATTCAAGTATACATCTTGAAAGACCCGTGATCTTGCAGCACACCCACATAGTGTCACATAATTTATCGTGACTTTGTGCTGGTGTTGACGTGTAACAAAAACTTAAACTCTGCACCGCCATGCCATTAATAACAACATTTCTGATGGCCACCAGTTGAAGTTTTTTTTATGCCACCGCATAATTTTCTGCACAAAAATAGAAAAAGGAAAAGTGTAGGAGAAACTTTGATGCTGTAAAGGAGAAGAAAGAGAGAGAGAGCCATTAATTTCCACTCCAACAGACGAGTAACACAATACCAAGTCTTTAAAGCGCCATTTCTTTTCCTGTCACCCGAATCTCTGGAGGCTGTTGGCGTTGGAACGACAGACCTGCAGCAGCCCCTTAATTTATTGCCTTTGAGGAGCGAAAGGGAAAAGATAGACAAAAAATAAAAAAAAGTTTAGGCTGTCTTGTTTAAAGAAATAAATACATAAAGCCATCCCTACTATATTGAAGAGGCTCTGGTGGTATTAAATCAGATGACTGTAACTGGATAATATAATGGGACCTCTCTGCTGGATGAACGGTTTCACTCTATAGAAAGATAAATCAAAGGAGGTCTCTTTTTCTCTTATTTTATGATTTCATCAGCAGCAGAGAACCATATGGTAATTGAAAAAAGAAATTGAATCGAAACCATTAGCCTAAAAATCTCATGGCGATAAAAAAAATTGAATTTATCGTAATTGAATGTCTTGTGGATGAAATTCGACACGCATTCGCGCTGGATATATATCGACAGAATAAGAGACTATGTAACTAAAGTCAGACTAATTTTCCCAATACGCTCTCTTGTTCCAAAGTCATATTGTCGTGCTCTTTCTTATTTGAAACTGGATACTGTATGTACGCTCCGTCGTTTGTTCAGAAGAGAGCCGGGCGGGCCCAGCAACAGCAGCGGCCCAGTTTGGAAAAGATAAATAAATCAACAATGGGTGTTCTTATATACACTTCTTTCTAGTGCTGTTGACATTTGACCGGAAAATAGAGGGGAGAACAAGAAAAAATCTCGGGTGACTTGTCAATACAGCACCTTTTTTTGTCTTTACTCAAATTTGAAACCATCGCTTCCTTCAGAAAGAAGAAAAAACAAATGTTGAACTAGACCTAAAACAGTTCTTGCGGCGGCTCTTTACTTATTCCGTTCCAATAGTAAACAAAGAGTTAAAATAAGGGGGGACAAAGTTGATGAGGATTAAAAGTGAGCAACAAAAGGATTATAAACACTTTTTTTTCCCCTTCAGTCCAGCAGCGTGAAAAAAGGGCGAGCATCGTCAAAACAAGTGTCCCTTCGTCCTATAAGCTCTTTTTTAGTTAGAAGCAGATCCTTTTGTTTATCTTTTCCTTGTTGTCTTCTCTCAAGGTGGAAAACAAGAAAAGGTCCGTAGTGCGCAATTTGCTTTATCAATTCACACGCTCCTACTATGGCGTGATGCACGTTTTTCTCTCTCTCTTTATTCGGCTTAAGCCTTTTTGATATGTCTACACGTTTTTCAATTAAAGTTTATATCAGATCTCTGATTCAATAGATATAGGACAGCCGCACCTCATTCAAAATAGTATATATTTTATTTTAAAAAGAGAAAAACTTTTTGTCGTGAAAGTTAGTTCAGCTGTCAGCAACACACATTTTTCACAAGGTGTGATTGATCCATATAGGAAAGTTGAAATATGACATGTTGTAAAGCAATGTTGTTTTCCTCTTCAAATTGGGGGGTTAGACCTCTTTTTATTATTTTTATTGTAACACCTGAATATATACCCTGAAGTAGAAGGTGTTTATTTTATATGCATTTCCATATTTTTTTGAGGGGACGAAGAAGAAAAGAGTAGAGCGGTGACAGTGCATTCGATTCGCTCCGCTCCCTCGGATCGCTGATAATGCCCCCTTCTTTATGATTCTTTTCCTCTCTCTCTTATTTTTTTTCTATCCGGACGGTTGCTTCCGAATTTCACGCTCCGAAGAATAAGCACCCAGGTTGGCCTTCTACGTGTGTCCATCAAACAAGAGACAAGAGCGCACCTGTTTCTTCTTCTTTTTCTTCGTTTAAACAATTTTCCATTTTTACCGGCCATGTTGATCTAAGAGCCCGGGCAGATGTTCAAATAGACAAGAAGAAGGAAAAACACGAACGAAATGAGCTACGCGTCACATATCAAACAACTGCTAGGAGGAGCTCTTTCTATTGTGTGACATTGCGCAAAAGATCTCGGAAAAAAGAAGAATTTCAAGAGAGAAAACATCTCTCAGCACGTATCCAGAAAAAAAAGAAGTGTTTTACTTGCCCCCTATAGATATTTTTATTGTTATCCGTCCAAACTATTTCAATGAATGCATGAATATATGGAAAGCATCCGCATACCAACAGCAACGCGGGCAGCAATAACATTTGCGGGCGCGTCCACTATCCGGCCCCCTCTCGATGGATGGAAATCTTAGATAAAGAAAGAAAACCACTGTCTGACGGATGAGGGACACGCGGAATCCTGGAAATGTGGTCCAAAATTTGCATTTCGTCTGACATTGTCGTATAGCTACATACTTACTCTCTGTTCATCCGTCTCTCGGCGTGTTTTTGGCACGATTTCGAGGCAGAAAGAGAAACGAGGACATTCCATCAGTAGAGCTCGTACTTTACCGTTTCTTTATATAAATACATAACTCTAATGAACCGATCCAGTAGCCAGCGGCCCATAAAAAAGCTAACTTTTTATGACTTTTCTCAGAGACATTAGAAAGCCACATGTAACGGGACTTTTTTCACGCTTTTTGAAAAAAAGGAACATTCGTGATTGATCTAGAGAGACCACCGCCGCTTTTTTTTTCTTTCTAAAAAGAGTGTCACTTTTCCGGAAGGGATACATCTCGAGTATCCACCGGATATACCACCAACAGAGCTCACAGTTAACAAATTATGGAGATGTTTTTTGGTGGGGTTAGAAAAAAGCCTACCGGATGAAGTGTCATCATGAGTTCCAGCTGTGGGACTCGTCCATCAACCCGTTTTCTCTTTACAGAGGAATTTTATTTCTTTTTATTTAAAGTTGGCGACGGGACCCTATTCCATTCTTTCTGTGATGCTGGATAGATAGTGGCCAACTAATGGCTGAGATGACCCCTTATTTATTTTTATTAGTTGATGCACTCTATGGGGATGAGAAGGGAAAAGAGATATACCTTCTCTCTTTCCTTATCATGGGCTGTGTGTGTTTGACCGTGTCAGGCCTCTTTTTCTGTTTTCCCCTTAAAAACCTACAAAAAAAAAAATATTTATTACCCGTTCCATCTTCTTCTCGACTTGACAATTTCTTTTCGTGAATTTTCTGTGGTCGCGACTACTGGGGCGCCCGACTGGAAATCACGACCAGCCACAAGGAAGGGTTGAAACAAACACAAACAGCAGAGATCCACTGATAATCATCTCTCAAAAACAGGCAAAAAGAAAAAGATGGGCCGATGTGATTTGATGCAGCCCAAGGTTATTTTATTTTTCTCTTTCCTAAAAGAGTTTTTTTGATCTTTATCATCCACCACCATACTGTTCCAGGCCATGTGTCACAACATTTCGTCTGCAGCAGAAATAATAATAATATTCCAAAACAAGTCATCGCCCGCCTCTGTTGTAATAATAATCGTAATTTTTCTCTAGCAGAAAGCTCTTTTTTGAAAATTCAATTTGCACATAAATATGAAACCCCAAACTTTGTGTGTTTCCTGATAAGACATCTTGTGCGGTGCAGACGGAGGGGAGGACCTTTTTTTTCTCTTTCGCATTTTTACGACGCCAACTCGTCGCAATAAAATTCTATGGAGGGGGGAACTGTGAGTGAAAAAGGAACCCATTTTATTTTAGCGACCCAAGATGATCAGGTTTCTTCAAGTGTTGTTGTTTTACCCGTCGATCCGGCCATCCGAAACCGAGATCACGAAAATCCCGAGAAAGATTTCTACGTCAACAATAATACCCGCTCGAGCACGGGTGGTCCAACCCGCACGAAATGAAGACGGCGGACAACGCCTCATGATGATGACGTGTCGTTGAACTCGGTTTTAATAGCAAAAAAAAAAAGAACTTAAAAAAGAAATGATGGGCACCCAGCTGTTGAGAAAGAAGAGAGCTTCTATGTCATCTGCTTCTTCAGGAGAAGACCCCCCACTTTGCAGTGGGACCCCCTTCATTAATCTCATCTGGGCAGGAGCCAGAAGCCCTGACGTGAAGGTCATTGTGTGAAAACAAGCTCTGAGAGAATTCGATTAAGAACTGCCGGGGTAATTATACCGCCATCTTATCCTCGTTATGATTATTATAAACCACACTTTCTAATGATACTCGAGTTCCATTGTTACATTATCCCGATGGCCAAATCTTTTGTAAGTTTCGTCTTCACGCAGTATTCTTAAAACAATTTCAATTTGAGGTTTCAAAGCATTCCAGCACCCAGAAGGCTCTTGCCCAACACTTGAGGGCGTGCATTCCCGGCCAGCATAGAGTCAACATACTATATCTCCGATTGATGGGTTCCATTCGTCATCGATAGTCTTCCCCATTCTTTTCATACCGTTCGATCAAACAATGTGAATATGAGACCACCCAAAGAGCTGTTTGATTTCAATTTCGATATTGTATTTACAATGGAGAATATAGCAGAGAAAATGAAGATGGCAGACATACAAAAAGAAAAACAATTGAAACATTCACACACGCGCGCGCGCGCACCGCCGCCGCTTTCATAGAGCACACGTACTGACTCGGATGTGTACACATAAATAGAAAAAAAAAGAGGTATCTGGGAAAGAAAACGCCCTGCCTTTTGAGAGACGGGCAAAGAGAGATAGAGGGCGTCTGATTTATATACAATTCTTCTTTTTTATGTACACACAACAACAACAATGTGAGCACGATCTCACTGACGTGATCCTCCTCGAGTAGACGAAGGGAACGATAAACAGTGTTGCAGACTGTGAACTGGGCAGGGCTGGACCATCAAGTAAGGAACCCTCTCGACGTCGATCGTCTTGACGGCCGTCAAACTCTCAATGGATCGGCTACGGCCATCCACTCGTTCAGAAAGTCTCAAAGTTGCCTGCCGGTGTCGTCGGATACCGATGGCAGTGGCGAGCACCAACAGGAAGAGAGAGATTCCGGCAGCAGCGCCAACACCGACCGTAGCTTCTAGTCTACGTCCGTGACCGGATGAACCGCTTGAGCTGGATGGAAGTCGGTCCACTAGGGGAGCAGCAGGAAGAGGTCGTGATTCTTCCGACTGAACTACTGGAGCTTTGTGGGTATCGATGGTGAGCGGAGAAGATCGGAGTTGGATGGCGTCAGAAGTGGCGGTCACCAGATCAACCTGGATGTGGTAGACAGTGTCTGGCCATAAGCTGAGGGTAACTGAAGTGGCATCCGTGTACAGATGTCCCTTGAGACCACCACCGTCCACCTCCCAGGTGACCAAGTAATCGCTGGCCTGTCCGTCTGAAGAGTGTTGTACGGGCCAGGCCACTTCAGCAATAACGAGCACCTTCTGATGGATGAGGGACACTTCTCTCAATTTCCAGAGAGGAGAAGCTGGCAGTTTTATGATGCTACCGGACGGGTCTTCAACGGGCAAGACATCGTCTGTCTCGATGACTGTGTCTGAGGATGGTAGTGTGGCTGGAAGTGGTGCAGCGATAGCGTTTTCGGTGCTTGAATCTTCGTGTTCAGGTCGGTAGAGTGCAACTAGTCCTTTACCGCCGACAGCGAGAACGCGAAGATTACCCGCCGCCATAGAGCTTGCCGTCTCGCCTAATGGGAGGAAACACCTCTCTTCTGCCGTCTGTTGAAACAAATTAAAAAAATAAAAGTTGGTTAGTTTTAGCAGATAAAGAGTAACAGCTGTTGAACGATGGAAAAAATGTTTTCTTCTCCTTCTTTTATCTCATTTTAGTGATCGCTATATAGAAGACGCAGCAGTTGACACAATGTTATCCATCAGATTTATATATATACTCGTCTGCTGTTTTTTTTTACCGACTCCTACCCAATGGGAGCGGGCCTGAGCTTTTTCTAGGACGTTTGTCACAGTCGGGATGCATTAAGTCGGACCGCCGTCAACATAAAATACCTCTAGGGGCTTTCAGGTAAAACTCCCTCCTCCCCAAACAAAATGTATTTTATATAAGAGAAAAAAAGAACTGTCAATTTAAGCTCGCTCGAGCGAGTGCCACAGTGATGATGAGGATGTCAGAGAGAGAAAAAGAAGAAAAACTCGTCTTTGCTTGATGGAAATGTCACGATTAAACTGATCCTGAATTCTTTTATATTTTTTATTTTTGCGTCAGGTGATGATGAAGATTCCGGCTCTATAAACACGTCGCTCTTGCGCCGGCTACATCTAATGACCGTATCAGTGCGACGTGATCGACGGACAAGCTACAGAGCCTGTTTTTTTCATTCTTTCTCTAAGAGTTGAGTGCTTTGTCGTGCTATGGCTCTTAATGGATAACGGGCTCCTTTATTCGGAATGAAA
The DNA here is from genome assembly GCA_030141595.1 of Chydorus sphaericus. Taxonomy (NCBI): domain Eukaryota; kingdom Metazoa; phylum Arthropoda; class Branchiopoda; order Diplostraca; family Chydoridae; genus Chydorus; species Chydorus sphaericus. Next base: position 6,484,150 of record CM057931.1, read on the forward strand.
AGGTATAGCCCCTTCGGGCAAGAAGCGCGTCCGAAAAGGGCTACCGATACCGTTCTCTCCCCCTCGCTCTTTTCTAACTATTTTCTTCTTTTTTTATCGTCTATTTCAGCCGCCAAAGAAGAACTGGATTCGTGAGGAGATGATGATGATCCTTTTAGTTATATGAAATAAAAAAGACGAAGAAGGGACATGATGATTATACCTGAATGATTTGGCGCCAACGTCCGGAGCTCTGCTTCTGAATGACGGCGTAGACAAGTCGCTCCTTTTCCCGTTTGCTGTTGCCGTTGCGATCGGCAGCAGGTCGGGGCCAAGTTGCCAAGTTTCCAACAAGTTGAACGCTGGGTTCAGCGGATGTCGGCATCACTGGATCTTTCTGAGGTAGATCTGCAGCATCCCTGAAGAACTGGCAAGCTTGCAAACACCCTGGGAACTGTTTAAGAATAAAATATTCAGTTAGTTTAAAAGTGACAATATGCATATGAATATAGATGGATTTTAAGTAGACCAATTAAAGGTATGGAACTCATTCATTAAGTCCACTTTTGCCGCGCCTTCTTTTTTTTTTTTTGAAAGGACAGAGAGCAACAGTTGGGCTCGACATAATGACACCCGTTTTATGTTTCCACCCGGTGCCGCTTCTGCCGCCGCCCCATGGCCAATTATGCAAACGAAGGAGCTCAGCAGCGGCGTCTGCCGAGTCGTTACTTTTCAAACAAGGTGAAGAAAATGAAGAAAAACTTACACAGACGCTCGGCTGACTGCAAATCCTGGACCACACTGTCGGGTTATCCTGGAGCAATCCGCAATTTTCCCAGCACTATATAAATATAAAAACAGAAAATGGGTTATTAAAGTCCGTGGGAAACGTAATAAGAGCAGATTTAGATCCCATTTTGTTTGAGAAGACAGGCGATCTAGCGATAATCATCATCAAGAAGTGTATGTTTTTTTTCTTTTCTTTTAAAAGATGATGAATTTCTCTACGCCCTAATTAAAACGAAGCTGTATATACCCCCTAGAGGGAGTGAAGAAGTGAGGAATAGCTTGGACAGTTGCCGTATATTTACACAACTTCAGGGGGAGCCAACAATGCGTCATTACGAACCCATTGTGTGCTCTCTCTCTACTGAAAGATGAAGGGATTTTCTTTCTCCCCTTTTGTGTATGACAAGTGTTCGTCAGAAAAGAAGAGGAGCTTCTTACCGTGAAGCAGTCGGGATCTTGTTGGCACAGCGTTTCGTGACGATCCGTTCGTACAAACTGTAAAAGAAAAAAAAGACATGAGATTAAATATAAAGTAACTAGATCTTAGAAGCAGCTGGTCTCTTCTTATTTTTTAATCCTAACATTCCAGAGCATCAGATTACCGCACATCAAGTGAAGTACTACTACGAGTTCGTCGTAAAAAATAATTAGAAAAAAAGGAGAGAGGGTAATTCGACTTTTTTTGTTTCAGAAATTAGCCACGGGGTGAGGTAATGAAGGTTTCGTTTTTGAAATGAGATTGAATGGTAGCAGTGCAGTAGTGATAAGAAGGAGAGCGACTCGAATCGAAAACAGTAATCCAAGTCGGGATAATTAACTACACAACCCCTCTTCCTATAATAATAACGATGATATTTCTTCAACCCTTATTGTGTACGTATCTGGATGATTACTTCTCGCGTTAGTTACGGCAACTCGACGGGGCGGATCATCTTCAGTGATGGGCATCCGGCCACATCCAGCATTGTTTTTTATAGAAAGAAAGACCACACACACCCTTTTTTCTTCTTAATGAATCTGTATCCTTTTTTTTCTAATTATTAAACGTTTTCTTTTCTTCTACCTGATCTCTCAAATATTGTCAGCTGTAGCCCTCCTAGTGAGTGTATATACCTGTCGACTACCGAAAATCTTTTTTGAGAAAAAAATATATTCTTTCAAGTTGTTGTTGTTGAGTAATCGGGCGGGAATGACAGATCGTAGGGGCCTGCCGGAATAAAGGTGAAAATTATAATGCTCCCAGGGATGATCCTTCTACACCCTCGTACATAATCAAGGCGCAGAACTCTCGCTACTGCTGTTCTACGTAACACATCACGTCAATATGATGGATGCGGGGGTGCAGAAAAAAAAGTACATCATAGATCCCCCATTTGAATTTTATGAGGGGGAAAAAAGAAAAAAAATCCTGAAGAAGTACCCCCTGCTATTCGCTACTGAAAAGATCCCGGCTTTCACAAAACTCGAAAAGGGGAGAAAAGAGAATAGACAGCTAAAGAAAGAAAAGAAAAGCCCATTAAGAACGGTCTGCAGCCTATAACAGCTTTCCGGACCGAAGAGCACGGACAATTCGTTCTAGTCCAGCATGGATACCTGGCTGATGTTCTGTACACGTATATATAACCCCATAGATTTGAATATATAGAAGAAGAAAGATGGGCGGAGAAGGAGGTTGAAGTTTCTGTTCCACCGAGAGAAGACGTATCGATGAAACGCGTGCTTGGATGATGCTCCTTCCGTGCGTGATGATGACCAGCCACAGTGAACGCCCCCACGCGCGCGAGCGTTCGTTCGCGTTCACCCATTATATCTGGCGGGGGTGAGATAATGACGGACTAATTTCAGCCCTTTTTTTCTCTCTCTCCTGCTGGCTAGCTAGCACTCCACCCCACTGAGCTCAGAAAATGAGGCTCTTTTCAAATCAGTATGGGGTAACGGAAACTTACGTATAAAAACTTTTGAGGGAGAGCACTTTGTAACAATCAGAAAGTATCCTTCCGAGAGTTTAAAAAAATAAAAACTTGGTTTTGTACCTTATCGAGACAGAGTGCCCGGCATTGAGCAATTCGGATTGGTGATCCAAGATCTTGTGGAGCTGCTTCAATCGTCGTTAAAAATAAAATCGTAGAGATGAATAAGATACTTGAAGAAGACATGTTGCTGTTGTTGTATTCCTGATTTTCGTATTGTAAATATCGGTGCACCAAGAGATAGAGAACCTCTCTGGACCAAGTCGGCTACTTGACTGAGCTCCAGGAAGGAAGATGCCAGCCGGTTTATAGTAGTAGCTGCTCGTCTCCGCCTACTTCTTTTTTCCACCTCGGGGCGCCCACTACCTTCAGGGTTGTTGTTTCTTTCCCCCCTTTCGAAAAAAAAATCCCCCTTTTTTCGAAAATTTTATCTAGTAAGGGCGATCCTTATTTCGATGTCTTATCATGTGTACTGTAATATACTCTCTCTCTGCTATAGTACTGGAAAAACAAGCAAAAACGAGTGGGAGGAATAGGAGGAGCGCAGCGGTGGTCAGTTCAAGAACACAGCAGCAGACGGTCAACGCGCTGGCCGCAATTATGTGATCAACATATGCTAGGTAAGGTAGGTACCTGAAGAAGGTAATTCGATCCCCGCCAAATCCAGGGGTGCCATAAAGGAAAAAAATAAGAAGAGGGGTTGTTGTAACGATATGAACAGGCGGTAGACACGCGCGCTTCTCTCATGTTCAATCGACAAAGAAACAAGAAAAATATGTTTCCTCTACTCTTCTGATATCTTTTTAATGATTGAGAGAAAGGGTGGAAGATGATGAATAATCATCCGAACCCTCTTCTCACTAATAAGGCCCGTGGAATTATAACAAGCCGCTAAAAAAAAAAAAATCTTCCCCTTCTAAACTTCACTGAGGGTAGAGTTATAAATCTTTATAGGCTGTCGAACTGAAATGAAAATAATAAAATTCGATCCTTTTTACCTAGTTCAAGCACGTGCTCCTCCATTCCAATCGACGATATTTACTGTAACTAATTAAGAAGTGCTCTTCTTTTAAGAGAGAGAAAGCCGAAAATACAATATTATCAGTGATCGGAAATGTATGTTTTTAATCATAGGGTGGGAAGAGATTTATTTTACATTTTGCGTGGGCGGCGCAGTTTTTCTTTTCAAGTTTTAATCCATCTGGTCAGCGGTGTGTAACGGCTCATCTGCAGCCCCGAGAGGCTAATTGGGCCGGCAGGAAGAATAAGAAGAGCTTTTGTGTGCCTCATTAAAAAAGAAGGAGGCTTGCGGTTCGATCATCATCATCATCCTTTTGAGCCAACTGTCGGATTATTGGACGGATCCATGAGAACAAACTAATTCGAAACCTTACTCTTCTTCTTCTATTTTTTCCCACTGCTGAGGACAAAAAGAGGATTTCAAGATTTCCTCTTTTTTTCGGAAGTGTAGTACCCATGCTAATTTGAAACCGCACACCCTTGTACACAACGATGATTGACAAGTCCAAGTACACTCGAGTTTTTTGTATGTCCCTCGAGTGAAAGCTGTGAAGATCTATACTGGATGCCCACACAAGTTGTGTGTGAACAATGATGAGGGTAGATTGTTCCAAAATTAGGATGTAAGATAAAGAAGCTCATCATCATCATAATCCGTGAAGAATAAATTGGTCTAATCCGGAAGGATCCGGAACGATATATAGGCAATTTGAAACGCGCCTCCTCCGGAAGGAAATATTTCAAACAATCGAAATTCCTCAGAAGCACACCTGCCCATCTTTTAAGAAAAACTTGAAGGATTCCTGTTCATTATTATGCTGATGGTATTCCAGAAGCATGAAAAAAAACCTATATATGTGCTACCGACCCCCGACAGAGCGGCCCGCGCGGTCCAGCCGCGCTCTGAAAAGTCAACGTTCCATGACAAAAGAAAGGAGTCGGATCCGATGCCCGTGACTAAAAAGGCGCTGCTGCTGCTGCTGGTAGTGTGGGAGGAGTAGGAGGAAATGCCACATAGAAATATAATACAACAAACACTCAGCAAGAGACCGCATTTCTATGTGACCATGTGGAACCGCTACTGAAGCCGCTACTACCTAAAATGGAATTGATGCAAAATGCGAGTTTCATTGTTAACTGATTCAATTATAAAAATATATTCGAAAATTTATGCCAAATGAGCGTCTACTTTTGATGACGCTGTACTTTTTTTCCCGTGTGGTAAATTACCGTTGGGAGGGAAAATTCAAAACCTGACGTGTTGACGTTACGGCCCTACCAGTCGGGCTCCCTAATGATAGAGGAAGAGATGGCGGAGGAGGGATAAGAAGAGAACCTTATTTCCCGTAGGCATACGCCCTCACTAGTACTCGGGTCATTACATCAGGTGACACAGCGAAAATAAAAAAGCAAATAGAATGAAGCCTCTCTTTTCTAACCCGAACCGTGTAATCACCGTAAGATCGAGGCCGCGCCACCAATTTTTTTTTTCTTCTTCTCCGAATGTTGTGGTACCCATATTTCATCATCGAGTCGAAGACCGCTTTAAATGCCAATTAAGGCCCCTTATTCTTTCTAATAGAGAGAAAGAAAAAAGACCGAAAAAAACATTCCTTGAATAAAAGATTTTTTATTATTTAAAAATCCACGAGCTATGCGTGATATGCTGGCGGACGCGTGCTCAAATGAAACTGCCCGCACATTAATAACGAAGCATAGGTTCTCTTATAACCAACATCTGTTAATATAATGAGCTCAATGGACTTGTAGTATCGTATTACAACTTCCTTTAAGGTCGCACATAGGGGGGACCGCGTAGCATTCAAGTCCCTTCCGGTCCATTGAACTGATTCCTTGACAGGAGCAGGTAGCTGTAGCTGTTCACAACCGTTGAAACTATTATCCCAATTAAAGACTGTGTGTGTTCCAACACAGGAAATGTGCCGTAACAATAATGATAATAATGATGACTGCTGCTGCACGGAATGTCGTGCTTCTTATAAATCAAGAAGCTCGAGAAAATTGGTTGTCTTATAAAAACATTATGACAGTCGGGGCGAAAATTACGACAATGAAGGGGCCCTCCTCTCTTAAAGCCCTAATCAGGGACTACTTTCGAGTTCACAACTTCATCGTGAGAGACAGGAGCAATATTGTAAGACCTCCCGGGAAAAAAAGCCCCTCAAGAAAAGAAGATAACCATTTCCGCCGCTTCGTATTTTTTTAATCAAGGTGAAGGACGGGAAAGTGCGGGGTTAAGGATCCACGCCCCCCTACTGGTATAACTTGGTTATACTTTTTTTCGTTAGAATCATTATTCTAATTAGATCTGGGAGGAAAGGTTTTTTTCTTTATTTTGAAGAGACAGCAGTTGAGCGGCGCCTTGCTTGACCATCTGCGGTAGCACGCTTCATTGTTCCCCCCATCTCTTTCCGTCTGAGAAAGAAGACGAAAAAAAGAAGGGAGTTATTATGTTACACAGATTGAAAGAAGAAGCCGACACTGAGCTCTATATAGGCCGGAGCCTTTGGGGCTTGAGAAAACTGACAAGTAAACTGGTCTGGGTGCATCATCATGTCAAGATTTTCTACCCTGACAAAAGAAAATTGGGAGCTATATAGACACTAATGGGGGACGTTCGAATTACCGAATCATCTTCTAAAGCTCCATAAATCTTTTTCCACGTAGAGTTTCTCTATAGATATTGGCCCAGTTTGGGATGATCAACAAGTGGCTTATGCTACACGTGCAGCATCACTTGAGCGGGGGGTAAAAAAAACAGGAGCCAGGTCAAAACGATAGTAGTAGAATTTTTTTTCTCTTTAAATATTATTCATCGCGGTAGCTATGGGCGTCATCCTTCAACTCAGTGTGCCGACAGATGCGCCCAGACCAACCTCTTCCATCTCTTTTTGCTGCTGGAAATATTTTCTGAAACGAGTCAGCCCCCCGCCAACTTTGTTCCAGCTTCTGTAGACGACGACGTAAGGATCCTCCTTTCTGTACCCCCCTAGCTGCGCATACGTAATTACACACTTTCGTCACGAGTGTTATCGCGTACATCCTTGGCATCAGTATAAAATCAACATGGCCGTGTGATTATGTTCGCAGCCAGCGCCCCCAACACAAAAAAAGAGAAGAGACAAAAGAGCGTGAGAAGGAGGAAAAAAAGCGGAGCGCTCCTTTTCCAGCTTAAGAGATAAATCGAGAGAATTATAAATGTCTGAAAAAAGGAGCTCCTACCGCTGGAAACACCTTTTGATGGCATTAAAAATGGGAAAAAAGGACGTTTTTCACGTCGTCGTCGTTCTCGCTTTTGTAAATGTAGAAGAAAGAGAAAAAGAGAAGTAGCCGTGCTATGCATTCGAGAATTTGTCAGGATGGATATTTTCTCTTCACAAGCCAATGCCTCCGCTGAATAGAGCCAGGCTAGAAAACTGTCACATTTGTCCAGATTTTCTCTCCCTTTGGGGGGACCCCAACTTTTTCTTCTTCTTCTTTCCGGTTGTATTCATTGTAATCTGACAGCTAACCTAGGTAATGACTTCACCGTATTTTTTCCGGGTTATTAGCTCCCTCTAAGTATCTGTTGAATCACATCATTCTTATTGATAATATATGTAGGGGAAAAGAGAGACCTAATGGAGTAAAGTCCTAAATTACCCAACACTTTAAACCTACTCTAATAGATTAAAGGCGCCGGGCTGGAAAGAGACAATCATTTTGCAATTAAGTAGAGGCCTCACCGGTGACATTTACGCCCTTCTGATGAGCTCCATCCGGTTGGAAATGGATCTCTTGTCCATTAGCAAATGCTGTTCGTAATTGTTGTTATTGCTGTTGCCGGTTCAGTCACCGTAACGTCTGCGCAAACAAGTGCGATAGGCATCCGCCGCTCCTCCATCAATTAACCCCGGCTAGCTTCAGCACTGCGGAAGTGCTGCTTCTCCGCAATGGATTCTATCGCAGAATTCTCGTCTCTTACGCTGCCGAGGATGGGATGGGCTCAGCAACAACAACATTGTCGGCAAACCTTTCAAGAGATGCCAAACATCGATAAAATATTCCGTACTTTATACATATCTCTGAATATTCACGGAACCCTTCTCTTAAAAGGAAAGAACTCTGCTGATGCATCTTTCCGATTATATTGCGTCAGTATAAATATTCGGCGAAATTTAACGATTCTAGTAAACTAAAAAGAAGACTCTCTATGATGTACATACATAAATGAAGAAAAGCCACAAACTGTGAAATTGCGTCTTGTATTGTTTCACGGTCAGATGAGCGCACGCTGCGGATCATCGATATCATCATCAAGCTGCTGCTGCTGCTGATGGACCACCCGGATTTCTAAAGCGTTTCCGGGCGGATTGTTTTTTCTTGTGACGCGCCGACTATAAAAATGAAAAAAAATCCTTTTTATATATTCTATGGATATCCTTAAATAATAAATCCATTTATGAAAAGCGTAACTAATAAAAGTGTAGAAGCGGCCTATTCATTTCACGGTCGACTTGGTACATCACCTTCCAGGCCTCCAGCAGCTATATAGGCCTATTGGCAACGCCGGAAACGGCCCAAAGCTCTTGGACCTGTTTGCACAATGAAAGAGAAGGTTTTTTCCTCCTTTTCTTTAAGCCTACGAAGGGGCAGAGCTAGAGCAATCCATTAGTTTATTGAGGGAACCTTCTCTATTCTTATAGTATCTTAACAATAGGCTCGACCGAACCCCTTTTTTTAATTTTTGCTCAGGTGTTTGTGCCCTTATTATGGTGGGTTGTTTATATACGGACCTTAAAAGGTAAAGAAGAAAAAAATATTTATAGAAATGCAGACGGACTTTAGACCTATTGTATAGGCTAATCCGGCCGGAGTATACTGCTATGGCCGGCAACACTGAGTTATTGTTATTCCGTCAAAGACGAAGGGGACGTCGACGACGAAACGGGATGGATCGACGGGAGGTCTTTTCGACAGTCATACATCTAAGAAGAACACACCTTTGAAATGTATATATATTTCTGTGGATGGACTTTGGGGTCATGGATAAATAAGGGGAGAAGTCGAGGAATGGCATTCATTGATCTTATAATACTTTCCTGGGGCCTCATCATTGTCAAATTAAGGAACGCTACGTTTCACTTTCTGAATAAGGAATTCGGCAGCATGTTTTTTTCACTTCACAATACAATGAAATCCGCAGTGACCATTATACCATTATGGTCACAATGAATGATGGCTTCTGTACGGTATCAAAAGAGGTGATGGTTTTTCTTTTTGATTGATGCTGCTTCCGAAAAAAATTACCTTGGATAAACACCTTTGATACAATAGTTTAAATTTTAAAGGTTCTAAAGAAAAAATATATTTCGTTATGGTAAAGAATCATGTCTCTTATTGCGTTACTCAATGCTCTTATCAATTGAGGTGAATCATAATTCGTGACCAAGTCTAGAATACAGGCAGGAGGAAAAATACGTGCCGGTGTTATTATTTTGTTGAATAATTTTGTTTGAAAGGTTGAAGCGCCATCCATTGGTTGGAAATACTATTACGTGAACAAATTTTGAATAAAATGGTCTTTTACCTGTCCATCGCAAATCTTACAGGTTCTCTCAGTTCTATTGCATATTTGCGCAGCATTTCAAAGAAAATATGTAATAAGAGAATTGATATGTCCTCCGTTATTTATTGAATGACAACCTTTTTTTAAAATTTTATTATAAACAGCGGTTCAACTAAAGCGACTAACAAATGATTCTAATATACATCATAGGGAGGACTATAATCTTTGGCAATCCATGTATCATTCTCGATCGACTCTGGAAATTGGAGAACCTTACAAGAGGCGTCGTAGTGCCACCATCTTGTCAGATTCTTGTAGATCGTTACGGGCTCAGAAGGATTGTGAAGTTTTGAGCAGATCGCACAATGATGGTGAAGAGAATGTTCGTTAATATAGTGCTCCTTCCACCAGAAATATTCATTGTACTTTGCATCATCCTTGTCTAATACTTTCAGATAATCTGCCAAATGTTTAACAGAAGGGAAATCCAGAGCGTTGATGTAGGAATTAGCAGGAGCCATGCGAGCGTAATTTCCGTGCAGATCCAGCACGATCGGGATGATGTTAAATTGGAGATTCATGAAAAACTTTTCTGTGATGTAATCCCAGCACATGGAATTTTCGAAAGCGATGACAAATTTGTAGTCTCGGCTCATCATATTCCTACATTCGTGCTGTTTGTCATGTCCGCATGTAAGATTTCCGCATCGTCCGTAAATGTCGACGGGAACGTGTCGCTGGAGTCGATGAGCATAATCCAATCGACCGTTCTTCGCCCCACAATTGGAGACAAACCAAACCACCATTTTTGTTCTGCCTTCAGCATAGTTTTCTAAACATAAACATAATAAGGATTATATTTTTCTTAATACAATAAAAATGTGACTAATACTTTTTTTTACAACTTTATGGTTGCGTATTTCATTATCAGTGATGGGTCGGAAATAACCATAGGGTATTATGATTTCCGAGTCCCATCTATACGTAAATGTCCAGTTGAAGAAATTAGCGGATTCATCCCATAATTTCAAATAGGTGTGTAAGCCAGGAGGTTCCCTGTTCCAAAAGACATAACGTTGATGTGGAGACCTCTTGGGCGGTTTCACGTTCGAATTGTTATAAGGCTTGAGCCAAGTAGGGTCGTGAAAGAGGACAGCATCGAAATCTTCTACTGGAATACTGCTCGAACTATTCCAATCACTCCAGATCTCACATTGCCAGACCGGACATCCGTTATCTCGAAACCATGTGGGACCCGCTTTGAAAAAGCTTTTTTAAAAGTACAAAATCAATTAAATTTTATTCGATAAATTAAAATGTTATTGAATTGCTATATAGACTTACTCGAGAGATCCGCTGAAGACCTTGTTCCAGACGAGAACCTTTTTAGTTTCTGCGGTGTATTCCGTAAAAGGCAAATCCTCAGTATGAGCCAGTTTCTCTAGGAACCATATTTTATTGCTGCTGAAAGAGCGATTTTCTAATTTTGCTTGTTCAATGATGATGATACGAGCTTCTGTTTTGTTCTCATATGCGATTTCGTTGGAAATGGTGCTGTTATCATCCGTTAAAATGGAATCGAGGATGAATTGATAAGTTGGGATGATTTTGCTTGAATTCGATATGGATGTCCCGTAAATAAATTGGTAAATGATTAAGGTACCGATGACAAAGATGGCTCCAGAGTAGACAACTGAGGATGCATTTTTATTTTTCCAAAATTTGAATGAATGACAGGAAATCATTTAGACTAAAACATTGTAAAGTTTATATGATGATAATTTTAAAGAGTATCGAAAAAATAAGTCTCTTTCAACTCACTTTAGAAGGAGCATCAAAAATTTTGTATAAATGCTTGTTTCAGGTGGTTATTCTCATAGCACTATTCAAAAAGAGATGACGTAGACTGCTATGAATAGGTTGTTGCATGGGTTATCGGCGTGTGGAAAGAACAGGTTTCGAGTCTTCTTTTCTTTAGCAACAATAGGTCGTCCCTAAAACTTGATTTCTCAAGGAGGCTAACCTTCACTTAAGAAAACGGAATTATTACTTTTGAGGGTTTTTTTTAAAATCCTTTAAATACTGACTTAAAACTCGTATAGTAATGAAAAACATACATCGTTGGTTTTTAATGAAAAAGTTGAAGAATAAAAAAACAAAAACTCATTGAAATTAATAAGATCATTTCAGTTGGTATTAGTACTGGAACAGAACGGCAGCCTAGTGGTCTCTAAGCTGTTCTATTGTCGACCATGTGAACGCAATAAGCCCCGAATTTAACCAACCGGAGTCTACCGAGATAGACGGAACTGAATCCCTTGGACAAATGTAAAGAGGTCCGAATGGAAAGGGCCAGAAAACAAGAGTTACGCTTATTGTTGTACAACCATTGGCTGAACCTATTCACTAAAGAATTTCACTAGGAATTTAAAATATACACAACAAGATTTTCAAATTAGTAGAAAAGCTATCCTTTTAGAGAAACCATGGTGAATCTTTAAAATATTGAACCTGTTTGACGTTTTTAGCGTCACTCTGCTTTGCGCAGCATATGTTTATAACAAACACAGTCCAGCATGGAAAAAAAATAATTAATTTAAAAATAAATAAAATATATGCATTCAGCATCAAAAATATACAAATCGGTTAAAACGCACGACGATGATGACCTTTTAGTTTGTTGGCAAGATAGAGAAGGGATGTATGGTATGACATATTGATACTCTTGAAATGATAAGCAGACGATGAAGGACTAGTAAAAAGAGAAAGAAGAGAAAGAAAGGGATGATGGCGCCTGGGTGCCGCCCGCGCGTGAATGTTTCGCCGCGGCTCCCGCCCGCGTGCTGCTCTTGGCGATAGCAGCGTATACGATTCCACTTCACTCCCCTCTTAATGCTGAGGGATTCCACAAAAATGTTTTGCAGGGAAGAGAGCAATGATAAAAATAAGTACTCAATCATCTCTTAGATTCAGCGTAATTATTCACGAAAACAGTTCCGCCCTTAACTTGGTTTGCTTCTTCAAGACATTTCTTCTTCACGCGATCAACTATGTTTCTTTACAATCTCATTACATAAAATCTACCCCTTTAGCTAAATATCTAATAACTGTGAATTTTAAAAAACCGATCTTAAGTTAATGAATGAGGCCAAAATAAAAAATAGACCAAAGAGATTTTGCTGCTGTTTGAAATTGGAACTTGAATCATTTATTTTTCGCTTTCCAAGGGCGCGAATGTTTTCTCACTTGAAAGTCGATACGTTTCATCAACTCGGACTCATCATCATCTGAGCAGCAGCAGCAGCTAGTCAGCTCAAGTTTTAGTTATTCGGGAGGGACGCCCGCCGATTTGTTTTTAAATGGGTGGTGTGCTGTCCGATGATGGCCGAAGGCCGGATGAGGACGAAATGAAAAAAAAGAAAATGGGAGGGACATATCAACTGAAATTTTCTTCTTCTCCTAAGAGATGAGTGGATGGTGGAACGCATTCTAGAGCCAGTGGATCGCACCAGACACTCGGTGTTCGGTCGTGAGTGTTGAATCACTGCTGACAAATCCAATTTTCCAGCTCGTGTACTATACTGCACGTTGAAAAGAGAATTATAAGGAAGGAAGTTTGCCTCGTTTACAGTGAGTGTTTCTTTTCCCATATGCTCTGGTCCGTTCATTCACGCCACCAGCGGACTGAAGCATCAGCCAGAAGAAAATAAGAATCAAAGTTTCTCATTTTAGGGAGAAAAACGCTGTGAGGATGGTCACAGCCGTCCTGTCCTCCAGGTAAACCTATATAGCAGTAGGCCTAATCTCAGCATCTTTGATCGATTTCAGGTTTCAATTTGATATAGACAATGTAGTCTTACCAGATTTCTCTTATTTTCTCTTGTCGCATTATATTGTATAACATCGAGCTGATTGGTATCATCGTGACACAAGAAAAATCGAGAGGATGACTTGTGTAACGTGCGTGATGACAAGGGATCCATCCTCACTAACGCTTTCTTCTAGGAATTAAAATATTTTATTAAAAGAAACAACACTAGCTCTGTGTTTCTTTTCCCCCTTGGCATCAGATGCTGCTGCTGCCTTGAAAGATTATCTGTACTCCCATGTCAACTTTGAACTCACGCTGCTGTTGCCGCTGCTTCGTGTACTATTTAACAAAAAAACTTACTTCATATCCTTTGTAGATCCCATTCTAATCGAATATGTAATACAATCTCTGATTAAAATTTAGGGTTTTGAAATCAATCTTGATGTTAATCGTTTTTTTGGTTGATTTCAGGAGACGGAGAAGGATCGCTAGTCAGCTCCTGCTCTGTGGATTACTGTTGGCTGTCCAGCTGTGGGGAATCACTCACGCTCAAGGTACACATTTCAAAAGAATATGTTTCGGTTTTTAGGGTTTGATGTTGATGTGAAAGGAAATGATGAACTACGGACTCATTCCCTTTTCTTCCAACGGATTGTAGCGCTACAAAGTTTGTATCTTTGAGACCAGACGCGTCTGGTAAGCTCATTATGTTTGATTCAATTCACATGGGAGTGTCTTTTTCCCCAGATCTTTTTCTCTTTCTTTGACTGCCCTAGTTTTCTTCTTCTAATGGTGGTGGTAATCTTTTACTAATTCTTTTCCTTCTCGGTTTTGGTGTACATCAGAAAATGGTGATGAGGATTTCGAAGAGGAAGATGATTTGGGCGACCCAAATAGCCAATTCGGAGAATACGACGATGTCGAAGGTGATTTATATTACACAGTTTAAAAAGAGAGTAACATTGGTTCCCAACCGAAATATGACGAGACTTGGATAGTGTTTTTTTACGAAACATATGGCGACCTTTGTGCTCTCTTTCCGGCTGCTGGATATTACACTTACTTATCCCCCTCTAACATATACACAGACGTCCTCTATTGATCATCCCTGACCCACTTAATAAAATTTACGACCTAATTTCAAAAATGATTTTGTTTGTAAATTTAAAGAACCAGGACAATCACCAAATCGTGGGGATATGTCCGTCTTAGGTCGACCAGGTAACAAAAGAAATGAAAACTAAAGATTAAGATAAGATTTAATGTAAAAATGCTACCGGTATTGTTCTAGTGGGAGGAGTAGACGTTTCTCCTCCAATGGACGTTAATGGTCCCTGCTCCGACTACCGACCGGGAGAAGACGATCTGCAAGCTTTTGATTTCATTCGCCAGTTTCGATTGGACGTCCTTGAAACTCGTTATCCCGGCGTGACCCGAGTACGTGGCTCCAGTCGCCTCCAGACGGCCTATCGTCTGGAAAAGGAAGCCGATCTCGTCGTTCCTACGAGGCAACTCTTTACTTTTGTTGTTGTTAATGTGATTTATCACATGGCAACTCAAATCTCATGAATCAAATCTCATGACAGATATTTTTTAAATGTGTTACAGGAACATTTTCCCGCAAGGGCTACCCCAGCAGTTCTCATTCATCTGCACTTTCCGGACAAGGAAGCCACCAAAGACGGCCTGGAACATAATCCGGATCAGTGACATTCGTTCCCGGCCTCAGTTCCAAGTTACACTTAATCCACGCAAGAATGCTATTGAGTTTGGCATCACGGATTTCAGTGGAAAGCTTCAAACTCTCGTTTTCCGCAAAGCTCAGGTCAGCTATCACATTTTGTCTATCCGAAACGATTAGTTTGGAACCAATATGTTTACGTCTTTTTTAGGTGTTTGATAAAGAGTGGCACAAGGTTCACTTTGGAGTTCATCGTGAACGAGTCGTTCTCTACGTTGACTGTGAATTTAGCGAAGAGCTGCCCCTCGACGTCCGCGGACCCATCGATGTCAACGGAGAGATTGCCATCTCCAAGGTGGCTGGCACTCGGCGCACCGTTCCTGTATGAGTTTACTCTATTTCTAATTGATTTTAAGTAAACTAATAAGAGCATCGTTGTCAGATTGAATTGCAATGGATGGTGATGAGCTGCGACCCTGCCCGACCGGAACGTGAAACATGCGAGGAGTTGCCCGCTGTATGTATTCGATTTAATCATTCAAATTACCAAATGCGATACTGAAAGGTCTTTCAAAATTTTCTAGCCATCTCCCAAGGAACAGGTTCAGGCTTGCGAGCAAACCTGTCCACCAGGTCCACCAGGATTGAACGGAACGGCCGTAATATCATCAATAGAAAACTTTCAAATGGTTTGACATCAATTTATTTTTGTTTATTAGGGACCGCCGGGACCTAGAGGCCTTCAAGGCGAACGCGGATTACAAGGTCTACAAGGAGTAGCGGGACTTCCTGGGCTCCAAGGATTTAAGGGCGACTCGGTTAGTTATCACATCCAATCAATCATTGAAATGAGCAAACATTTGAATTTGGACAATACTAAACAGGGAGCACCGGGACTTCCCGGGCAAGCTGGTTTAGCTGGACTACCTGGAGTAGCTGGACCTAGGGGTGAGCCCGGCCCATCTGGACCCAGAGGAGACACTGTAATTCATTAAATTGTCAGAATATCTTAGAAAGACATTGTTAGGATTGCACATGATTGTATTTTTAGGGACCACCTGGTCAGCTTGGACCAAAAGGAGACCGAGGAGAAGTTGGTCTTCCAGGACTGATCGGTTCCCCTGGTCAGAGAGGACCTCCCGGTCCACCTGGTGAAGTCACAATCGGCAACACCGGGCCACCTGGTCCATCTGGAGAGAGAGGTTTCATTGGCCCACCAGGAGCCGAAGGTCCACAGGGTCTTCGTGGTTTCCCCGGTGAAGTTGGAGCACCCGGTACTGCAGGAAAAGACGGCACACCCGGCGAAAGAGGACTTAAAGGAGGTACTACATCTCTTTACAACTAATTTGTGCAGAAATAAAATCAAGAAAACTGTTTAGATCGCGGAGATCGTGGAGCACCTGGCGTGAGGGGACCACCTGGAGCCCCGGTATTCATAAACTCTTTTGTTTTCTTCTTTTGTTGAAGTGTCAAGTATTGCTCATCTAAACATGGCTTCCTAGGGCAACCCTGGACCACCTGGTCCAGCTGGAGCTGGTACTGTGGGCGCAACTGTACCAGGGCCTCCCGGACCTCCTGGAAACGCTGGTGAACCAGGTCTCCCAGGACCGGCAGGTGAAAGAGGTCAGCGAGGCGACCGAGGTGATGCTGGTGACCGAGGACTACGAGGAGAAAAGGGTGACAGAGGACCGGCAGGTTTGCCTGGAAATGATGGAGCCCGAGGTGAAGCAGGACCCATCGGACCCGCTGGACAACCCGGTGAAAAGGGAGATGCTGGCCAACCAGGAGTACCAGGATTACAAGGACCGCCAGGATCTCCCGGAGCCTCAGTAAGCTCATTTGAAATACAGCTTAAGCCATCTGTATTTCATTTGTATGTTTTACGCATAATAGGGACCAATTGGTCTTGCTGGTCCTACCGGAGAGATCGGAAAACGAGGAGAACCCGGCAGTCCCGGTTCCACTGGTCCTCAAGGAATGCCAGGTAAACCAGGTGAAGTAGGCCCTCAAGGATTACCCGGAGCACCTGGAAACAGGGGCGAAACTGGACCAAGAGGAGAACGCGGAGAAGCTGGACCACAAGGATCTCCAGGATCTCCTGGCTTACCCGGCCTTAAGGGCCACGAAGGAAAACAGGGTTCCGATGGAGAGCCTGTAATCATTTCAATTGATAATAAAATAACACTTAGGACTCTAACGACCGCATCCTTTCATATATTCAGGGCCAAAGAGGAGAGAAGGGAGAAAGCGGCCCGAGAGGACCCGACGGACCTCCAGTACAAAAAATTCTTAATTTCTTCCAACTCCCAATTTATAACAATATATATTTAAACCCATAAACTTTGATGACAGGGTATGGATGGAAAACCAGGACCCCAAGGTTTGATTGGCCGACCAGGACCTAAAGGAGATCGAGGTGATGCTGGCCAACCTGGCGCTGAAGGCATTCGTGGACCCCCGGGTCCTGCTGGACCAACGGGATCCATGGGACCACCTGGAACACCGGGTCTCCCAGGTTTTGTTGGTAAACCTGGTCCGTCTGGACCTCCTGGACCCCCTGGACCCCCTGGCGAACCTGGTACGTGTAGTCTGACCTATTTTTCAGAAGTAATTCAGTTCTTAAATCCAATGGTCGATTACAGGAGTTATTCCTAGCAACTTGTTGCACAACGACGGTTCCGGAGCACCAGGACCTGTTGGTCAAACCGGTCACCCTGGTCCACCAGGATTGGTAATTCTTCATATGTTCGAAGTAAAATTAATAAAATAAATATTAATTCTATTTTGGTAATTAATAAAGCCGGGAGAGAGAGGTGCGGATGGAGATCGCGGACCTGAAGGAGCTCCCGGAGCAACTGGATTGCCTGGCATTGAAGGACCTACTGGTAATTTCCTTAATCATTTTAAAATGATTGTTGTCTAAACTTTACAATTTTCTCAACTTAAACTTTAAAGGCAAGCAAGGACCTGTTGGACCCCGTGGAAATCCAGGAATCCCCGGCTTACCCGGACCTCCTGTAAAACAAGAATCTATTTGATCATTTAGTTCTATACTGACGCTCGATTTGTTATAGGGAAAAACCTATTCAGAAGCTGATTTACGTGACATTTGCGCTGCTGTACTTCGAGGTATCCTATCTGTATATTCTTACCTTTCGATGATTTTTTTAAAATTTATAAGAATAGTTTATTGTTGAAGTCATATTTTGTAATGTTGAGAAAATAAGATGATATGATTAATGAATGAATAACAGACCAGCTAGCCGAGTTGACGGCTAGATTGAGAGGTCCACCTGGTCTGCCCGGACGTGGTAGACCAGGCCGCCCTGGCCAGCCTGGCCCACAAGGCGTCACAGGTTTGATACGATGTTAAACTAAGCATCTAAGCTGCATTGTGGCGCGTGCCTATCGTGATTTTTACCGTATATTTTTTAAGCTCAACTGCTTTTTGCATGTCTACTTGTTCAAGTACATTTTTGCCTGAATGCTCGCAATTAGATCGCATGGAGGAACTGGTGAGTGGACTAAGAGGTCCACCAGGTTCACCCGGTATTGGCCGGCAAGGCCGTCCTGGTCCACCAGGACGAACCGGTCCTCAAGGTATGCTCAACCGCTTTAACGCTTCATCAAAAGCTTTTAGCTTCTATCGAACTATAGGCTCTATGTAGTGTTCTCACGCTCATCTTAATGTCGTGAAAATTGTAGGAGAGACAGGCAAGATTGGCCCGCAAGGCGAAAGAGGCCTTACTGGCTTGCCAGGCATTCCTGGACCTCCAGGACCCGAGGGTCCTAAGGGTGACGTTGGATCCAAGGGCGATCGTGGACCGGATGGCGTTGGCATGGAGGGACCGATGGGACCACCTGGAAGTCAAGGTCCACCTGGACCACCAGGAACTGGCGTTCCAGGAAGGGCTGGTGAACGCGGTGACACGGGCAAACAAGGTATAAACATCTGATGAACTGTGGAAGAGGTTCATAATTCAAAAAATATTCAATTGAACAGGTACTCCGGGTGGAAGAGGAGCTTCAGGACCACCGGGTCCTCCAGGAGTATGTGCGGGTTGTGGTCCTCAACAATACCGACCAGCTGGAAATGAAAAGGGTCCTTGGAAATAATTTCTTTTGACGAAAAAATCTGGTTAGAAAATTGATGTCTCTGGTTGAGCTAAAAACGAATCACTGCCTTTACTTTTTATATGTTTCTCTCTTTTTAAATCACATTTGTAGGATCTGGCAATAGTAAAACCATTGTTGTTTTTTAAAAAATGACTTCAAATATATATTCATGTTTCGGAAATTCTAGGTGCATCCCTTAAACATTGGCATAAGACTGTCATTTTTGCCAATATAATATGAAAAAAACCCCAATTATTCAACTGGATATTGCTTAATCCATTTTTTTTTTCATTAATGGGCTTCCAAAGCTTTTATTTCCCTTTTTTCTTTTTAAATTCTCATATTTGTCAATTACTGTTCTGAATTACACAATGAAATCTTCGTGTACATATACCAAATACATTTTTCTGTATCTGGCTGCAATAATACAAGTCATACACACACCAGAGATTAAGCTGAACGTGTTTTAAAAAAGAGCGCAGCCCAATAAAAAATAAAAAATAAAGGAGCCGGCGCCGTTATTTGTCGTAAATTTCCGTAGGTAATGCACAGGAAAATTGTTAATTCGGAGTGCATTAGTAACGTTGAATAACAAGAAACTACTTAAGTTTATGACTTGAAAGGCAAAGCCGTAATTTGATATAGCAGAAAAATGACGCAAGTGTAGGCTATACCAATTTGTTCAGCAACAGTAAGCGTTTAATGACCTCTAATAACTCTTCAAAGTGAACCTCAGCTTAAAGATTTATCTCTATAATGCATATGCATATAAAACTCAAGTATCATTATAGGATTCGTGATTAATATAACAAATGCCTTTAAAAATTACTGTTCATTCGTTCGTTACCTCACGAAGCTGAACGATCCAAGAAAAAGTAAGTTAGTAAATTATAGATATATACCGTATTTTAAGAAAACTCCTTAAGTAATTAACTTGTTGAATTTTTTAGCATGAAGTTCGTTATATTGATGGTTATTGTGGCTTGGGCGTCTTCGGCAACAAGCTGGGACGATGGCTTCATTAGCGCTCAAGAAGAGGATCTTTGGTGGGCTCAAAAGTATCAGGGGCGTCTCAAAGAGATGGAAAGATCCTCTCAGAGACAGGATGGGGACTTGCGCCTTCCTCGTGATGTCATACCAATCTCCTACGATATCACACTGATCCCTATCCTTGAAGTGGGCAATTTCACGACGCACGGAACAGTCGACATCCGTGTTAAATGCGAGACTAATAATACGCAACAAATTGTGCTACACAGTGCAAATCTCACTATTGAATCCTATGGGGTTGATAATAATTCACCATTCTTGTAATAATATGGAGACATTTTTAATTATATCTATCATAATAGGTGAAAGACATCAAAGATAATTTCAATTTAAGAACCGGGCCAATCATTGACGATCAAAATACGGATCGCGAAATGATTACTATTCCAATGCTAGGTGGTAATCAATTAGATGCTGGAAAAGAGTACCTCATAACTATCAAGTTCATTTCTTATCTCAACGATGATCTGAAGGGATTCTATAGATCTAGTTACGTCGAGAACGGAGAAACTAAGTAGGCCTATTCTATATTTATTTTTTCGAACGACATTGATCTTTTATTTGTTTTTATTAGATACTTGGCTGTAACTCAATTTGAGGCTCCGGATGCACGCCGTTCTTTCCCTTGTTTCGATGAGCCTAACATGAAGGCAATATTTGAGATTACTATCGGCCACAAATCTGACAAATCTGTCATTAGTAACATGCCGAAAGAATCCAATTCAACAAGGTAAAAATTTACTGTTATTCAAAGTCCGTCAAATAGTGTAATAGCGATTCGTGATTTGACTTTTGTTTAGTCTCGAGTTTCCAGGCTATACCATGGTCAAATTTAACCCTTCTGTAAAGATGTCGACTTATCTTGTAGCGATGATGGTTTCGGAGTTTGTTGGTGTTGCTGCAGATACCAGTCTTAGCAGAACAGAGTTCACAGTATGGGCCAGACCGAGCTTCAGAAATCAGACAAAGTGAAAAGATATTCATCTTTTAATTTTGAAGCTATTTAAACTATATTTTTATTCGATATCGTTTAGGTATGCTGTTAACATTGGCCCAAGTGTGCTTAAATTCTTTGAATATTATTTCCTGATTGACTATCCTCTTCCTAAACAAGACATGGCCGCAATTCCGGATTTCTCCGCAGGTTTCTTATATTCAAAACACTTAAAAATACGAACTGTTCCATATCCAATCTAACATTGTGTGCAATTTATTGTAGGGGCCATGGAAAATTGGGGACTTATTACTTACAGGTTAATTTTTAAATGTTCTAATCACAAGGAACGGTTTTATTTATAAACCTGAATTCGTTATAGAGAGTCGGATTTGCTTTATGATCCTCTGCGATCATCAGAAGCAGCCAAAAGGAGAGTTGCTGAAGTAATTGCTCACGAATTGGCCCACCAATGGTTCGGCAATTTGGTTACTATGGATTGGTGGAACGTCATTTGGCTTAATGAGGGTTTTGCTCGATACATGCAGTACATCGGAACCAACGCCGTAAGTTGTATTTGAAAGAAATCTAAATATGCGATTGCGCTATGAATTTGAACATCAGGTGGAACCAAGTTTTAACATGAACGATCAATTTGGAATCGTTACGCTTCAAGCAGTTTTCCAAACAGATAGCTTGGAATCATCTAGACCAATTAATATGAATGTCACTACAACGGACGAAATCAGCGCAATGTTCGACACTATTTCATATAATAAAGGTTTTAATGAGAGCTCATAATCTAAATTTCAAGTAAAGATTTAAATTTGTTTTATTATAGGCGCTAGTATTCTTCGGATGTTAGCCAACTTTGTAGGCTTAGATACATTCCAACGTGGAATCACGCGCTATCTCAAGAACAAGTGATTATACTATAAAATTGGCTTAAACTGTTTATTGCGCAGTTTTGTGATTATAATCGTTTTAAATTCAAGGGCTTACGACAACGCCGTTGAGGATGATTTGTGGCAAGCTTTGCAGGAACAGGTTGTCGAGGACGGTAAAATTGAACTGCCAGCCACGATCAAAGCAATCATGGATAGCTGGACAGTGCGAATGGGATTTCCCCTCATCAACGTCACCAGAAACTATGATCCAACGAGCTTCTTTGCTGGTGCAACTGTTACGCAGGTACGACATCTTTTTGCTTGAATAACATGTTCATAGAAACTATAATTTAGTATATATCAGAATCGATTTTTACTACGTGAAAGTGGAAACTCAACGGATTCGACCGAGTACCGCTGGTGGGTCCCGCTTACATTCACTGGCGATTTTAGCCGAGCACCAACGTCATATTGGCTTTCTAATAGTCAACAATCCATCGTCAATTTAGGTGTTCCTAGAACACAATGGGTCATTTTCAATGTTGATCAAGTTGGTAAGTCTAAATTGAGAGGATTGATGTGGGCCTACCGGTATATGTAATTGAGTTTATGAACGACCTTGCATAAATTTATTAGGTTACTACAGAGTGCTCTACGACGATACCAACTACAATTTGATCCAAGCTCAGTTGATGACGAATCACAAGGAAATTCCAGTTGTCAATCGTGCTCAACTTCTAGATGATACTCTCAATATCGCAAGGGCCGATTTGATCCCCTACGAAAGGGCTTTGGAGATGACCAAATATTTGGAACGTGAGCGGGACTACGTCCCTTGGTCGGCGGCTAGCAGCGCACTCGACTATATTGACTTAATGTTTGCTGGTCAAGCAGATGAAGCCCAATTGAGAGTAAGAATCTTATTCATGAAATGGGATTTTATTAATTTATCAAATGGCCTCTCATAGACGTATTTGACCAAATTGATGAGTCAACTGTATCAAAGTGTCGGGGCCACCGAGTCCAATGGTGATGGTCATTTGACAATCTATGCTAGATCGATCGCAGTTAGCTGGGCTTGCACCCGATTGAACATGAGTGACTGCATTACCAACCTTAAGGCCAGATACAACACTTGGTTATCAAATCCAAACAGCCCTAACAACGCGTAAATGATTCTCATTATTTAAACATAGAATATCTAGTCACCAAATTTTTTTCTTACATAGCGGAATCTCTCCGAATCTTTTGCGATTGACTACTTGCACGGGGATCGCCGAAGGTGGTCGAGCAGAATGGAATTTCGGATACGATAGATACAATTTATCTACATTAATTAACGAGAAAAACGACCTCCTACGAGCTTTAACATGTAGCAAAGATAAAGAAATCATTAACGAGTATGGAAAACTTTGTTTTTATATACAAACAAAATTATTAGTATTTTTTAATCTGTAGTATGCTTAATTTGATGATCACTCCCGGTTCATCTATCCGACTCCAAGATGTTAACACTTTTTTCACCAACATCGCCGCCAATCCCGTGGCTCATGAACTGGCTTTAGACTTTATGATAAATCGTTGGAATGATATCGTAGCTTTGTAATGAGTAGAATCATAATTGCAATATTTTAATTATTCGCTTTCTAAATTATCATTTGTTCATCAGCTTTAACGGATATGCTGCATTCGGAGGAGGAACCATGCCCAACTTATTTAGAGCCTTATGCAACCGCATCAATACGCGCGCTCTACTTGATAAGGTAACAATCAGATTGCTCATTAAACAGAGGTAGATTTATTTTCACCGATTAATTTTTAGCTGCTTGGACTGAAAAACGCTCACATTGATATCCTTGGAAAGTCCAAAACTGTTGAGCAAGGAATAGAAGTAGCAGAAGCCAATGTAGCTTGGGTAAACAAAAATTATGTTCCAATGGTTAATTGGTTGAAGATCGTAAATGAACCTGTAACGACGACAACGACGACGACGACGACCCGTCTTCCTTCTACCAACTCTGCGCCGAATCCTATCAAGAGCGGATTTTTCATTTTGATTTTTGCTGTGTTTTTTGCTACGCGGATGATGCCGTAAAAAATTCATCAATCACAAAACTTTTCAAGTAGTAATAACGCTAACTGCAGTCCAAGCAAAAAAAAGTTGTACAACTAGAAACGAATACAAGTTCATTGTAGTTGAACAAAAAAATCCATCTTCCATGATTCGTTTATTAATAATGGTAACACAACCAGTAATGACATGTAGTAATAACATCTTGATTTAAGAGATGCATAAGGCTACATGTTATTTTAGAATTAAGCTCCCAGTTAACTACCTTTGTAAGGCGAAAGAGAGTTAATAATAATATTTATCTCTTAGTTTTCAGTGAAATAGGGCCGTTCTTTATCAAACAAGCCTTTGAGGATTGCGTGAATTGAAGACTCGTTTGAAAGGCGGTCATTCCACGATTGAATCATTCCTTGTTCGGTCGGCTCGTATTCCACAAGGTCCACGATTTCTCCTTAATGAATCACTTGATATTAATAAAGAGTAAAGCTTATAATGGAAAAATTCTAGTAATAGTACCACTAAGGCGAGTGTTTGGCTGGACAATGACTTGTTGCGGCTTTTTCTTTTCCATGACAATGGACCTCCAAACCGCAAATGGATTTGGTCCATCCGAAGAGACGACAGAATACTTCTGGAACATTGCCTGAGCTGCAGCAATATTACCCGTCGCTTTGTAAACCTAAAATGATAACAATAATACAACTTTATAAGAACACGAGTAAAAATAAAAATAAAAATAAAAATAGTGAATACTTGAAGCTTTCGCAAAAAATTTCCCAGGGCTTCTTTTCCGACAGTTGCAATCTTTGTGCGATCGACGGAGAGTAACAGATCATCGTGCCCATCCTGGTCGACTTTCTTTGTGATGCTGACTAAACCATTACCAGCTTCCAGAAGTACTTGCAAAATTACGTAGCGAGCCCAAGAGTGAGCCTTTTAAATGTAATTTAAAAAATCAATATAAAATTAAGAAATGAGTGGAGGACGAAATTTTAAAATTTTACCTGCATCCAAACACCAGTTGCTGGATTGTACCTCTCCAATGCTTTGATTCCGGACAGCATCAACATGAGCCAGTTGAGATAGATGACATCATCGGCAAACTTACCCTCGTGTCCGAAAATCCTATTCATAAATTTTTTTGAGTATGAATTTTGTTAGATTTTGAATGGTTGTGATTTACTTGAGCACTCCATGATCAAGGCACAAGTAGAGTCCAACACATTCTGCACGGCATTCCTCGTAAGCTGATCCCAATGTAGTGAATTTGGAATCATAGGTTTCCCCCTCTTCGTACCAAGAAAGCTGAAAAAAGTTAAATCAAAACGTCAGTACATTATTTAAAAAGACCGCCGAAGAATTTTGAATACCGCTTCATCTGCTTCCAAACTAGCTTTAACACTTGTGGAATCGAAGTTGAAGGTGCCATCAGCATTTTGGCGCAACATTTTACCGCTACCGTGGCCTAGCAACTAGTTTTATATTTATAGAAATTGTCATTTTATTTTATGGAACGACCAAAAAATTTAGTTAGAAAAAAAATATTACTTCATGGAGTCCAACTTGAACTTCAAACACTTCGGCTGCGTGGGCCGACATCATCTTTTTTTCATCCTCGCCAATAAAATCATGCTTGGGGTCCTTAAATCTGGAAGACAGAACGTTGCCAAGAGACACATTTTTAAATCCGTCGTCCTGCCGCACCTCGTCGTCTAAAAAGATAAAGAAAAAAGAAAAATTAAAACCCTGTTTATTTTTAGAAATAGATAAAACTTGCAATTGGGAATGTTGATTCCAACGGGGATTCCACTGCCAGAGAAAGTAAGAACATCCAGGGAAGTGAAATCAGGCTTGGAGAACTTGTCTTTTTCCAAAGTGGATGGCCAAGGGAGAAGCGTTAGAAACGTCTCAGCACCGGCGACAAGCGCTCCAAACTTAGCTGACATTTCCCTGTTTACCACGGCGACGAAACCTTCAAACTCTCCACGCATTCCAGCGGGATCACGATAGGTCTCAATGAAACCAATGTACCTAAAACATTTTCAATATGAGTATCTACATTAATAGAACAAGTAAATAAAGGTATTACGTTTCAATGATTGGTCCTTTATTCTTAACCCAATGACGAGAACCATCCTTGTGGTCGTTCAGTCGACCGGTGGTGAAAGATTGTATGTATCCTTCTAACATGGCAACTTCAACTTCATTCGATGCAAACCCCTGATTTGAAAAAAAAGAAAAAAAAATAATGATTCGGCGAGGGCATCTTTTAAATTTAATTTTTGTACCTGGGCTTTCTTTAGTTCATCAACTACGAGCTTCAGTAGGGGCGCGTAGTCTCCACGAGTAACACTGAACAAAGAGTTTTCGAAGGGTTCTACATCACGCGTAACTCCCGACAGTGAACCGCTTTCAACGGATGCCAAGCGAATCTATACCACAAAGAGTTAAATTAAGTCAACAATAACAAAACGAGTACCTAGATAAATATACTTCATAGTGAGTTTTGCCATTGGATGAAGTTTTGAACACCCGGTTGTTGTAGCCTTCCAAATTGATCGACTTGAAGTAACGATTAACAATTTCGCTATCTTCTTGAGTGCAGTTGGAAGAGAAGTAGGTCGTCGTCCCCTTTTCGCCCAATCCCAAGTAACACTTTCTATGACTCAGGTCATATACTATACCTTTGATTTGATTCCATTCTTCAACCAGCTGAGGATGACTCTGGAAAGCTTTCGTTGAGTGCAAGAAAGCCTCCAATTTCTCCATAGAGAGGTTTGGAATAATCTTGGAATCGCCCATACCCTTGTAATTACCCATGTTTGAATAAATTCCGCATGTGTAAACTAGAATGGCCTAGAATAAAGAAAAAATATTATGTTTTCAAACTTGGGAGAGATTTAAGAAAACTTCACCTTAAATTCTTCTTCAGTTAATTTAGCATCTTGCAATGCTTTTTGTTTCAGTCCTTCAATTGATTCAAGACTGAAGACTTGATGAAGTGTTGAAAATAGGGGAGTAGATTCCAAGGATGTCTAGAAAGAAATTGACACTGTGAATATCCCTACTGTTTAGTTTAGAAACTGACAGGTTATTACTTGGACCAATACTACAAGACCTCCATAAAAAGAAGCCCTGCTTAAATGATGAGCGTACAGTCTCTCTTTTCCTGTCAAATTTTTGAAGGCAGAGTTGCAATCCAGATTCACAACTGGCTGTTCATTAGGGATAGTGAAATCTTTAATGTCAACTTTTGACATGGTGGAAAAGAACTGGTTGGCTCGTCCTGATCTATATAAATAAAACAAAATAAGAGTACATGAATTTAAAATGATTGTACAAAAGTGTATCAAAAAGAACCATGCTCTATGTCAATAAAAATATAATAACCCGTCTTGGACGTGATTCTGAATTTTCAAGAATCCACGTTGATTAATCGTCGCTATTTTCTTCGCTCTGACTTGTTGCACATTTCTGCTGGTATGATTCATAAAAACTGAGAGGGACTGATGTGTTGGCAGTACACTTACATGATTACACAATCGGCGAGTGTGCAGTATGCCACGATTGAAAAACATTCGTGGTACATAGAGCATGATCTAATTGATAGAATTTTACAAATTAAAAATGTGTACAAACCAAATCTTTAAAGACAACGTTGACAGCCGGTTTCGGGATTCCGTGACAGCTAGAAACGAGAGGTTGAGACCGTGATAATTTTGAGGGGACTTTTAAAATACAATGTTGCCATTACCGAAAAAAATGTCGAGTATTTTTTCATCATGATTTAATATTATTATTGCTCCTTTAAATTATTTTTTGATATTTTGGCTTATCGATGATTTTTGTTGATATTTTATTAAAAAACAGACCAATTTATATTTTTGTCACCTCATCCAATGATTACTATATTAGACAGTATTTACTTTTTTGTCATGTAGTATGTTCTTTTTTACAATTCAGGTACTATTATACAAATGAGTATTTAACAATATATCTTTAACTTAATTGAGTAACACAAGTATTTTATATTTAGAAAATTTAATGTTAAAATTTCCATAACCGAAATTTTCAAATTTTGCCTTTTAAATTTTTGTTTTAAATGTTTTTACAATTTTACAAATATTGAAATAGCACAAGCTATCAAATAATTTTTTTTTCATGGCAAAAAAGCCTTTCTATCGATGCAATAAAAATATATCAAATATCTTTGCTAAAAAATATCAATAACAAAGAAGACTCGGAAAGCCAGTGTGATTTCTTTGAAATAGTAGTCCGAGTTCCCGCCGTTAGAAGCTGGCAACGGCTGCGAGCCTACGACGAAGGGGGCAAAGACTGTAACGGACGAAGTTCATGCGCTAGTCGTGTTAGAAACGCCATTGTGATCCCTACCGATTCAACCGGTGAGTGCTTCTAATCCGGAATTATATTCGGCATCCGTGCTGTCGTTAACTAAAAAAATTGCCTATTATTTTTAAAAGATTCCCTTTTCACATTGCATTGAAGCTTTTCTTTTAAAGTGGCCTAGATTTTGAATTTTTCGTCTTAGAAGACAAGCCGGTTTAGATACGTAATTTCCCATCTCCTACGTAGTATTCATTCCTCTCTTTTGGCGCGGTAAATCTAGAAGAATTGTAACGAGCTCACGAGTTGCTATAAGTCCTCCTAGGCACGCTTTAATTAAAATAGTTGTCACTCGTCGATTCTCTATTTCAATAACTTATTTTCAACTTCTAATAGCCTAGTAACGTTTCAGTTACGCAATTTCCTGATTTTTTAAGTACCTTCACTATTTTCACCTATATTAATGTTTCAATCTTCCTATCTCTTTTAGACACGAACATGGCTGCTGAACCTGATATGCCCACCTTCAAGCTTGTCCTTGTTGGTGATGGAGGTACTGGCAAAACCACCTTTGTCAAGCGGCACTTGACAGGCGAGTTTGAGAAGAAGTATGTTGCTACTCTGGGAGTTGAGGTACATCCACTGGTGTTTCACACAAACCGAGGAGCCATTCGCTTCAATGTCTGGGACACAGCTGGCCAGGAGAAGTTTGGTGGACTCAGAGATGGATACTACATTCAGGTACCTCAATTTAGGTTCATGGGTGTATTTTTATCAAGTTATACTTAAGTATTTTATCATTATTTCTGGATATAGGGCCAGTGTGCCATCATCATGTTTGATGTCACTTCCCGAGTCACATACAAGAATGTTCCCAACTGGCATCGAGATTTGGTGAGGGTCTGTGAAAACATCCCAATCGTTCTCTGTGGAAACAAAGTTGACATCAAAGACAGGAAAGTCAAGGCCAAGTCGATCGTTTTCCACAGGAAAAAGAATCTCCAGGTACTTTTTATACAATTTCGTATGATGGAAAAAATATTTAAAATGTTTCCATTTTCTTAGTACTACGACATCTCTGCCAAGTCCAACTACAACTTCGAAAAACCTTTCCTGTGGCTGGCCCGAAAGCTGATCGGTGATCCCAACCTTGAGTTCGTTGCCATGCCCGCTCTCCAGCCCCCAGAGGTGCACATGGACCCCAACTGGCAGAAACAGATCGAAGGCGAGCTCGAAGAGGCCCAACACATTCCTCTGCCCGAGGAGGATGAAGATTTGTGAAGACGTCAACCGGGGATAATTAGTGATTTCTGCACCGCTCCCCTTCTTTTTCGATAAGTCCATCTTCTTCACCCCCATCTTTCTATTCTTATGTCCTCTTCCCTTTGCAAAAAAAATTACCATCATAACAATTGGAATGAGTTTCTTTTTCCACCTAACTTTCTAAACCGATTTTTTTATTTCCGAGGGTTTGAAAGCAAAATGAAAATAAAATGTGCGTCGACAGCCTGAAGTTTTTCTTTTCTTTTAATATCTATGGCATTATAGAATAAGTATACACAGCAGGAACAAAAGGTACAGTTAAGAAAAAAAAAGATATTGGTTTTTTTTTAAATTTCGAAATTCTATTCTTTGATGTAAACATCGATGCATTCACCACCTTCTAAATCGAGACTGGCCGGCGTGTCATCGTCCTCGAGATTTTCACCGTCGAAGCGGAAGACCAGTTTGGTTATATCCAACGAGGCGGCGTCGGCATATTTTTGCATTAGGACACTCATGGGCTCCTCGGGCCGAATGGATACGACGACTTGAGAATTCCGGGCTTGGCTTCGTACTTTCAATTCGATTTGGTCATCGGTAGAAGCTATAACAACTTCGTTCACGACAGTAGCTTCTGCAAAGTGAAAATATTTAATTAGAAAGTAATTTTATCCAGAGAACAAAAAGGTTTTAATCTAGATGTCTTGCATATCTATCCGAATCTGGAAAAAAAACCGTTACTGTCCCACTAAAAAAGATCTACGAACCTATGATGTCCGTGATTCCAATTGGGAATGTCTTGAGGCTCCCGTAAGGATCAAGATGTTGGTCTTTGCACTCAAGGGTGATTTTGTTCGGATCCAAACCCATCTTTTCGGCAAGTTGCTGAAGGATGGCTTTGAAATGTTGTGCCTAAAATGAAAGAAATACAATTTAGCAAGAAAAACTCATCGGACGATCTGCTGATTTTAGTACCCTTGTTATTTCAACTCGATGAACTACAGAGTACAATCGCACTTTCACAGTTACTTTATCATTGTCATCCAATGTATGGTTCAAATCCTAATAAAATATTATTTAATTGTAACAATAAAAAAAAGAAGTATAGTAAATTTTTACAGAGTCATTGATAGAATCAAAAGCCAGAGAATCTGATTCTTCAATTTCATCATGATCATTCTCATATGTTGGAATGGAGCACGAAGACTGGTTTCTCTTTCCACTTATGGCATGGCATGACAGATCATCATCTGGTGATATTTTGAGCAAGTCTTCTACATCATCAAGGGGTTCCACATGCTTTTTCTGGTGGCACACTTCTTCATCATCATCTTCTTCGTCTTCAGTTTCAACATCTTCAGTATTTACATCTTTGAAAATTTCTTCATCACTGCTGTCAATATCAACTGGGCTAGGAGATCTCCTTCTCTTATTAGATGAGGACTTGACATCTTGCTTCCCAATAAGCTTGACCTGGCCAGTACGAAATTTCTGATCTTTGATCTGCTTAAATCTGTTGGCTGCTCCTGAGTAAAAATCTTCTGAATCAGATGAGCTGTCCAGTTGATTATTGGAATTGGTTGACTGCATATTACCACTATCTAAATTAATGAACATGTATAATAATTTAGTTTTTTGTCCTGTGTAAATCAACATAAATGTCAGAAAAAGGTAAACTTTACCTATAGTAAAAAGTGTGGGGCCTGCTTTTTTTAAAGGAGATTGTGCAAACTAAGATGAATTTTAAATTAAAGTAATTAAATAGCTTAAAGAAACTTCAAAATGGCTTTGTTACTCGGCTAGTTAGTTACAAATTATGAATTTTTAATGCAAGAAAAATAACACAAAATACGTAAAATCGCGGTACCGGCTCGTGAATCGTCTTTCGCCTTTCTTTCTGCTCACCTCCTGGCGGTATTTTTTTCAAGTTTAATGCAATGTTGTCATAGTTTCTGATTGACTCCTAAAAATATATATATATTTTTTTTTATTGAAATCAGGCAACACCATGTTTTGAAGTCTATCACTCCACTTTCGCTTGTGATTTCTGAAGCTTCAAAACTAGAAGAGTACTTTCAGGTTTATCGTTTGTTTTGGTGACCTAATAAAATTGTTAAATTGATGAATAGTTGTTTTTGTAAGTAAACGCCGTTCAAGAACCATAGGTTGACTTATTATTAATCCCTTATTATTATGTATATATGTCAGGTGTCGGATGACCAATGTCTGGTTCACGTGGCGGAAGAAGAGGCTCGTACTCAGGCTTCCCTGCTGGGTCCTATCACGGCCCAAGATGGCCCAACCAGCCCCATCAGTCAGATATGACCAGAGGATCTTATTATGACTCTCAAGCCGAACCTGTACCCCACGAAAGTAGAGGAGGTGGTGTGTGGGCAAATGACTCGGTTTGGCAGGACCAAGGCTACGCTTGGGGCCAACAACATCAAAGAAATTCAGCTTGGCCTCAACAATTTCGCCACACCCAACCTAGAAATGGAGCTGATGCATATGTTGACCATCAGTTTCAAGTAAGATTCCAAGGTGGTAGTTCAAGATTTGGACCAGGTACTGCTGGTACCCCTCATTTTGCTGAAAGAAGCTTGAATCATCTTAATCAAGCCCCTCCTGACCAGTTTGCAACTGGGAGCAGTAGTAGGCCCCATGAAAGAAGACCTGGATCATCCAGTGGTGGGGGCTACAGCAAAAATGACCAATTTGGAGTCAATTCTAGTCAAGCTGGCCATTTTAACAAACATAAGGAGCCGCCTCTTCCTCCAAAACCTCCTTCACCCCCTCCGTTGGGCACATCCGGTACTTTCCAACAACCAAACACGGATTTGGCCAACAAAGTAAAAGCTTCCTTGAAAGCTTTCCATGCCAACAAGGAACAAACTCCTGGTGGCTCCAGTCCTTCTCCATCCTTACCAAACCTTCCCTCGGCGAACATTCCATTACCGCCTAGGACACGTGAATCTCGAATCTCTGGTAGTGAGAGTAGCAGCCCAAGTAGGTCTACCTCTGATACTGTGCAAAGAGTAGCAGCTGGAATCAGCGCTCAGAGACGAAATTCTCAAAATCGCAGTGGATCCCCTCGCGGTGGGGGCACTTCCAACAGTTTGGAATCTCAAACAAGTGCCAGTAGCAGCTCTCGTGCTGTCCAAAAACAAATTGAGAAGGTAAATTCATCTAATATCACATGATGTTGAAACTTGTTTAAGTTTTATTCGATTTCAAAGTAAATATTAATAATTTTCCTATTGATACAGGCTGTGCCTTCAGCAAGCAGCAAAGCTCCGAGTGCCGGAGCAAGCTCTACGGATCAAGAAAGTAGCGCAAACAAGGAGCAAGTTATGACAATCACCAAAGATGTTATGAACCGTTACATCAAGTCAATGGATAACCAGCAGTTACGACAACTAGTCGATCAGCCACGCGACAGGATTTCTCAGTTTGTAATCAACCATTTGGTGAGTGAGACCCAGACAGCGCGAGCTCGGCAACTTTCCGCCCTCCGGTTTGGAACCAGTCCGAGCGACTCTACTTTTAGCGAACAGTCTTTTGTACTGGATCCATCCTTATCGGTTGATGGGGAAGTTTACCTTTCGGATGCCTTAATGGATAACGTCATGCAGCTTTTAATGCAAGAAAAAGAGAACCCTTCTTGTGAAGCTTCTCCTTCGACACCTCTCGAAGATGATGACATCGAGGTGCTACCACCTCCTCCTCCTAAGACGCCACCTCCAGTCATCGATCTGGATCTTGACGACGCACCCCCTCCGGAGATCACGAAGCCCCAGACTAAGAAAGAGGATGCCTCTAAACCAGGCCCGAGCCAAGAAAAACTCATTCTTATTCCTGGTATCCGTCCAATCACTGCATCCAGCACTTTACCTTCCCAAACTACAGCTGGACCCAAACCCACTGCTGCTACACCAAATTCAACCGCTACCTCATCAAAATCAACCAGCGTTACACCAAAATCTACTACTGGTGCACCTAAATCTACTGGTACCGTACCCAAATCAACTGGACCTGCACCGGGATCGACTGGATCTAAACATACATCCACTGATGTAGCACCGAAATCTTCTGCTAGTGGCTCAAAATCCACGGCTGTTGCACCAACACCGACTGTGGTAATTGCTCAATCCACTGGTGTCGCACAAAATGTGTCTGTTAGCGCTCCTAAATCAACGGGTGCTGCATCGGGACCGACTGTGGCTACTTCTCATTCAACTGGTGTCCCGCAGAATCCTTCTAGCGCTGCATTACAGTCCCATCGCACTACACCGGCACCTACTACTGTTGCATCGGGAACGATTGGTGTTGTACCAGGATCAAATGTAGCCACCCAGATACCCCCTGGGAATGCACCAAATTCCACGGTTGCTTCAGGATCGACTGCTTCTACACCAAACGCCACCGTTGCTGGTGCCAAATCTACCGGTGTAGTTGTCATGAAACAAGTAGATATGGAAGTCCAGACAGTTCTAGGCAATAGCCAACTTAATTTTGTGCTTTCGGACTACGCTCTTGAAGAGCGACAAGCAAATGAGCGTATTGCTGTCATTGATAAGCTTGTAGAGGAGTATCTGAAAGAACGGATGGAACTAGCCAGTAGAGTTCAAACCCTTAAGCAGCTTCAATTTGACGCACTTCGTTCTGCGCTGCCAGTCACCTCAACTGCAGGTCAGATAGCTCCCATCCGGCCATCGTTCGCTATCACAGAAAGCCAGCTTCAATTTGACACACTTCACTCAGCGCTGCCAGTGACCTCAACTGCAGATCAAATAGCTCCCATCCGACCATCGCTCGCTATCACAGAAAGCCAGCAGGTAATTTTCCTCTTATACATTCTTTTGTGACTAGATAAACACTAAATTGGGCAAATACATTTTGGGGAACAATTAGCGCTCTCAGTCGATTGGGAATTATTCGATTTGTTTCGATTTTAATCGAATGGATAATCGAATCGAAATCATTCGAGGGCAATATTCGATTTTATTCGATTTCAAATCGAATGAGAATCGATTGAAGCTTTTGAGATTCGAATGAAAATCGATTGGCGTTTTCTCATTTAATTATCCAATCGATTCACAAAATTTCATTCGATTTCGAGTGAGTGAGAGCGCTAGGAACAATTTATCTATATAATTTATTTTTAATATCAACAGGTACCGACACCTAGTCATGTCCAAGAATCTGGGGGCCTAGCTGGTAACGCGCAATCAGTTCATTTGCGAACCACTGTCGTCCCATCCACAGAGACACCACCTAGTGGGGCGCAGCCTATTTCCACTGGAACCTCCTCTCATACGACGCCGAGTGTACAGGTGCAGCAAGTTACGGTCCTCAGTACTGAAAGTCCGCCAGCGCACAAACGGAAACGGAGCGACACTGGTCAATCGGATCCACCAAGGAAGAAATCGAATGACAATACTCACGACAAAAATAAAGACAGAGTATCAGAAGTTGCCGCCAAGCTTTCAAACGTTTCCACTGGAAATACAACTCCTCCATCTCATCCTCCCAAGAAATCATCCGAGGCCACTTTACCGACTGCTAAGAAGATAGCAACGAACACGTCGAAGACTCAAAATGCTGCTGTAATTGACGGATGGAATCGAGTGGATGCTGCAATGGAAGTTGATCCACCCTCCTCCTCTTTGCGGAAAGAAGTGGGACACACAAATCAGACCGCACAAACTAGAGTCTCAAAGCCATCTAGCTCTTCTTCGTCTTCTTCGAAATCCAAAAGCAGTAGCTCAACCAGGAAACACTCCTCGTCTTCTTCTACTTCAAAATCCAGCAACAAAACGTCATCAAAAGATACTAATAACTCAGCCTCTCCTGTACCGTCAGCGGCTACTCCTTCTGTATCTAAAGAAAACAACACTCCTGCTACTCCTACACTTATTGCTAGTTCTCTACCAAAAGGTTCTAGTAATACGGTTCCTTCTACCGCAACATCATCTGCTCCTCCTGTATCAAAAGGACTGAGCACTCAGGCTACTCCTACTCCAACTTCAGTTGCTGCTGCTCCTGTATCGAAAGAAACGAGCACTCCTACGTCAACTTCGACTGTTGTTCCTGTACCAAGGGTTCCAAGCAATCCTGCTCCTCCCGTATCGAAAGGGCCCGGTGCCCCCGCCACTTCTACCCCAACTTCAGTTGCTACTCCTGTTCAAAGGGTTTCCAGCACTCTGGCTCCTCCCGTATCGAAAGGACCGAGCACTCAGGTTCCTTCTACCACAACACCGCCTGTGACTAAAAATTTAGATTCCGCTGCTTCGGTTTCTAGCAATAGTGCACAAAAGAGCTCTGCAGCTCATCCTACTTCTAATGTTCCCTTGCAATCTGCTTCCAGCAACAAGAATTCAAAGATTCCGCCTGTGGAACCTCCTAATGCTCCTAATGCTGCAGCATTGCCTCTATCAAACAACTTGAACGCGAAGCCATTGAAGGCCGCTCCAGCTCCTCAGTCTGCTCCCCCACGCCAAAGTTCTTCCCTTTCCGACAAGTCAATCAACCCGAAAGCACCGAGCAAATCTTCAACAGTTGCTCCTTCACCATCAAACGATGCTGCTAGAAACTCATTACCTTCAACAGCGTCTAGTGGTAAGTTTAAACATGTGTATATTAAAAGCTTTTATTTATTATTGATCCCGTGTATCTTTTGAGTAGGGAACATCACGACAGTTAATCAGCAGGGCACGTCTCCATTGCGCAGCGCAACAAATTCGGTTTCTAATCCACCATCTTCCATGTCATCTCTTGCTGAACCAAGCGTGGCAAGTAAATCTTACGATTTGCAACAGCTGCCAGCGCATACATCGTCCGTGCGCTGCCTTTTCATCAATGGGCCATGTTTGTTCAGTGCATCGGATGATGGAATTGTTCACGTTTACAATCTGGTCTCTGGAGAGATTGTTTATCGTGTTCGTGGCCATACGGACCCCGTGACATGGCTTTTTGCTGTCTCACTCAATGCGGATGCCAGCGTGCTCAAAGCAATCTCTGAAAATACTTTAGAATATATCAATCAGTTGCACCTCATCACTGGCAGTTCGGATGGCTTCATCCGTCGATTTGAACTAAGAACCGCCGACAGTGAGCCTCAGCCAAATGAGCTGTGCTGTGGCATTCCTGTGACGTGCGTGGCGGGCAGCAGAGATCAAGGGCGCCTCTACGTGGGATCCAGGGATGGCGTTATTTTCATCTACAATCCCAAGACGAATACAATAATCAAAGCCAAGTTTAAAGTATTTTGTTTATTTTAGTGTAATGCATTTTTCTTTTAGTTTAATAATCAACACTGTTCTTTCAATCAGTCTGATTCGGAAATTCTGTGCCTTAAAGTGAACAAGTTCCGGTCACACAAAAGAGCCATCATTGTAGCTGCCCGTCGCAAAGATCCCGTCATCTTTGATCTGGATACAGGAGCACTCCTTTTTACGATGAAGACCAACATGCCAGTTGGGAGCTCTATCTACTCTATCACTTCGAACAACAGCATGGTTTATTGTAGCGACGTCACAGAAAAAATCTTCTCTTTCGATACTGATTCCGATAATGCTCTGTTTCAAGTTGACACGCGTAAGTCCCTTACTTTTAATGTTTTTGCAAGGTGTGTGTAATACTGTAATTCTTAAATATTATTTTTTATTGAGCAGTGCCATCTTCTGCTGTAAATCTTTACCATGCCAAGAAGCGGTACATTTTAATGGGCTGCATGGATGGTGTTGTTCGAGTGATGGATACTCTCCGTAAGCCGCCGACGGTAACGAAGGATCTCCCCGGTGGCCACATGAAAACATTGACGGCTATGAAATATAGCGGGGATAAGGTAATTTACTTGAAAATAGTTAATTTCGAAGCGGAAATTATTGTATTTTATTCTGCAGATTGTCAGCGGTGGATTCGGCGGAGAGGTTTCGTGCAGGATTGTTCCCGAATTGAGCTCTTTGTTTGATTGAAAGAAGCTATCAATCGACATGGAGCAATGCTTCTCAATTTCATGTAAATGGGTTGTCCAACTGTGGCACTCAAACTCAGACTTTTAAAAACAGGGAAATTTCATTTTCAGAGAAGATTCTGGCTTTTCGTTTTTGTTGTTGTGGTTAATTGATTAATGTCTTTTGTGATACGGAAAGCCTGTATATTGCCCAATCAGTTGAAATGTTTTGATTTTGATATTAATAACCGATTCTGACGGCAATACAGCAATTTTTCTTTCTTGTGTTTCCTCTCTTCATTTGATGAATCCAGAGTTGGGTAATTATTACATTTAAATTTTACCACTCTCCTCCAAATTGTAACACTGTTAAAGCCAATTTGTAAAGCCTTAAAATGCGCAGAACATCTCGTCTAAGTCTGGAATATATTCGTATCCATAATCAATCGCTTTGTGTTTAATGCGTTCTCTAGTGTGCTCATTCGAGGCGGTTTAATTGTGAACATAATGGTAGCGCATGCCATTTCTTTTTAAAAATTAAGTTAACAAAAATATTTTGCTTATTTCGTCGTCTTCCTATATTTTCCACCATGAAAGGAGCAGGTGCAAAGTATCCGTTGAAATTCACGTATCGTAGCATCATTGATTATATCATCTATACAATTGACTTTAAATCATATTATATAATATAATTGAATTGATTAGGAAGAGTTGAAATGATGATCTGAACAAGAAGAATGCGTTCTATGATGCCCAATAATTGTTAGGGAACCGCTCCTTGTCCGACTGAAGCGCCTGAATTAAAGATTGCTGCAATAGAAATATGAAAAAAAAACATTATTTTAAAAATTCGTTCCAATTGGATTGAAGAAAAATCGGTGTAACCTTATTTTGATAAAAGCGATCAAGTGCCCGAAGCTGATTATCCAGAGTTTGGGCCGTCTCGTTGAGAGCTTGACTAGCGACGGACGTGTGCTGCCCGTCATTCCCGTTAGCGCTGGGACCGTTTCCGGTGGAAGGCACTCCATTGAGTTTAGTCCTCGTTGGACTATTACTTGCCACGCTTACTGCGCTACCTCTGGAGCTACCAGGTAGGCTGGAGACTCCACTTGTGCTCGATGATCGTATCCCTTTATTGCTGCTCCCACCGGCTGTGATATCTAATTTAATCAGAGCGTGAAAATCATTACAGAAATCAGAAGGTATTACAAGATGATTCTTACTCTCATGTTGACTAGAATGATGTTGCTGGTGCCCTGTCCCAGTTCCGTTCAAAGGATGAAGTCGATGAAGCATCGAGACGGAGTCAGGAAGACGTCCGCTCCCATTGCTGCCAGTACTAAAGGCAAGCTCCCTGTCCATTGAAGCCCGTTGCAGTAAATGAATGAGCATTTCTTTTTCTGATAATTTCGCTTCCAGATCTCGAATCCTGTAAATTTAATTAATCAAATTTTTAATATTATTCTGAACCACTTTTAAGAAACGACGGAACAGAATGGGTACCTTATTTCCATGTTTACTCTCTCTCTTTGGGCGGCTGCAGATTCCACCGGAGCTGGGTTGCCATTAGACTGATCCCCGGCCGCCATGAGGCGAGACGATGAGTCATTCTTGGACGGAGTGACGAACAGGCGGCCAGTTTCGTTACACTGGCGGCGGTACTAGTTTTTTTAGTGGAATATTAAAAACCCGATCCTGTTTTGATTGGTGTATTAAATTATATAGTACCTCTTCTTCAAGTCGGTTGGCGTGTATTTGAGACCGGCTGAGGGCTGACTCGAGGATCTCAATATGGGATCTTTGCTGTTGGAGTGTGGCCTTTTGGGCACAAAGCTCAATGTCCTGTCGTTCTTTGTTCACCATTAATTCCTTATCTGGAAAAGCAAACCAATACGAAATAATTATGCTCAAGGGCAAATCAATGTTTAATTTTTCAGGGCACATTTTTTAAGCCTCTGATTGTAGATAATCCTTCATTTCCTTTTTTACGTGACTTCACTTTAAAAAAGCGGAATTCCTAACTGATGAACGTGACTTATCTCACTTATTCTTTTGGTGTCCTAATTTTTCTATAATCAGCAATCCAATTTTTTAAGAGTCATCATATTACAAAAAAAGCTTTAGTAAATCGTAATAGTTATGAAAGTCTAGGGGTTTGTTTACAAAATTACGAAACGGTCAAGGATCCTATTTGATAACCACAAAATGATTCATTGTCATCATAGCATTTTTACTATTCACAATAAACATCAGCTGTACGTGAAATTTCTCAACTTTTATGAAGTTATACAATAAGGTTTCAATCACTAATTCGAGAAATCTTACTCTGACTGACGAGTTGAGCGATGAGGGCATCCCGGCGGGCGACCTGCGCTTGCCAGTCGAT
Organism: Chydorus sphaericus; assembly: GCA_030141595.1. Classification (NCBI taxonomy): domain Eukaryota; kingdom Metazoa; phylum Arthropoda; class Branchiopoda; order Diplostraca; family Chydoridae; genus Chydorus; species Chydorus sphaericus. Next base: position 6,523,974 of record CM057931.1, read on the forward strand.
GCCACCCGGATGGTGATCTGAATTTATTGTGGACGATACAGAGCCGGACATGGAGCCAGGTGTGGAACTCCTAAGCGCCAGCTGGGTGGACAATAAGTCCACCTGGTTCCTAAGTCCAACATTGATCTCCTGTAGGCGGATGCGAGCGGATCGTTCCAAACTCTCTTTCCGCTCAGAAGAGCGCATCAAAGCCTGATGAGCAGCATGAACCGAACTCAGCTCTTCCTCAAACTTTGAAAAGAAAAAAATCATATTATTTTCAGCAATTTTTATTTTTTCTTATTTGTTGGTGCTATTTTTAAAAGCCAAATAAGTCCTAAAATGGCAATGACGAAATGGAAAAGTAGTAATCACATGAAGCCCAGTTAATCTCATTTTACTGTACCTAAACCCCTTTGGAATGTGAACAAACTAATCCACCCATAATACAGGCAATATCCTGTTATTGACTAATATAAAAGTATAAAGGATTGCAATACCTTTTGCAATTTAGCGATGTTGTGCTGATGGCTCTGTACTTGCTGCCTCAATTTGAAATTTTCTTCGAGAATGGCGTCCACCAATTCCGTCGTACTCCAAACTCCTTTATCATCCACTGTCGCTTGATTATTGTCACTCTTGGGAGCAACAGCATTTGCATCATATTGCTGTTGGCCGTTTGCAGAGGGTACTGGTGGATACTGTCCAGCAGGATCGACACCAAAAGATTCATTTTTCTTATTGCTATTCCCGCTTTCATCGACCTTATTGCTGGCTGAAGGGATCCCTGCTATCGAAGGGTCAGCCCTATAATAACATACGAAAAAGGGGTTGAAAAGACAGCAAACAATACAAGACAAATGCCTGTAAAAATGACCTTTTAAAAATAAAGATAAGATAGAAACAGGAATGTTCATTCTGGGCTTATCGCCCAGAAGCAGCAGCAGCATGTTCAAACAAGTGGGGACGAGTAAACAAATTTATATTGTATCAATAAAATGACATTTTTTTATTATTTCGCAAATCCCAATAGGTTTTACGTCTCATTCTAAATCAATACCATGGGTATCAATTTTTTTTTATCTTTTCGAGTAGTAATCAAAATTCCTATCATATCCTTCTGTACTCCATCATGATTTTCATGTTCTAGAATACATAACGAGTAATAGCAAGACTAGACTTATTTATTATAGAATATTTTATGGGAATTTAATCAATATTTTAAATATGAAAATAGGAAATTACTTGTTTTGACGTAAAGCTCTCCAGATTGTAGTATTATTGCTCCCAGATCCACTGTTGCTCAGCTCTTTGCCCAGCTTGTACAGGTCCGGATGAGAACGAGAGAGCGCCCTTCGGATCTTGATCCTTCGGCAAGAGGAAGAGTTTGAATCAGCGGTTTCATTATTCGTATTCGTAGTCGATGGATTAGGCACAGTTTTGTTGATATTCCGTGGATAAGCCGGCGGTGGTTTGCTTAAATAAGTAAAATCCTTAGTATATGACGTGCCGGTCGAGATGGATGACGGCGTCTGCTGCTGGACACTTGTCTGGTGTTCGTTGAGTAAGAGCGTATCGCTCATAGAGAGAGCGGAACAGACTCCAGTGGCACTAACATCCGTTTCATCACTTAAGGACGGATAGATCACACCGGGAGTGGCCGTCACATCGACCGGAAGACTCCAGTTCATCTCTCTGGCAAGACCTTGAAGCATTTTCAGCTGCTGGCGGCGCTCACAGCTGGCCACGTCTAGTATAGCGTGATGATCCGTCGCTTCTGCCTCCTGTTCTTCTTGATAGAGTGACGCCAAACTTGTCAAATGAGGACTGGCCGCTGGACGGTAAAGTGTACTAAAATCTTTTGCGCTCCTAGGCAAGGATCGAGTTGTAAAACTGGGCTGGCCGTTGAGCGAAGAAGCGGCGGCCGCAGAAGATGGTATGGACGGTACGTGGCCTCTGCGTCGACGTCGATCGGCACTACCCAAAAGGAGTAAATCCTCTGGCTGAAGCGTTCCGGTAGCTTCGTCCAAACCATCATCCGCCGGACGGAAGACGGACCCTTTTGCGTTGGGTGTGCTTGTCAAGTAAGCAGACGGCGAGGAGCCGCTCAGACCGCCCAAATCCGGGATCGATCCAGCATCCCTGAGAGGTTATAGAAATTCCAGAAAAACAAAAATAGCTTGGCATCCGCAGTAGCGGCACTAATACTATCCAATTGGAACGGCTGTTGGACAGCGATAAGTCACATCGAGTAACTGGCTCAACGATTTTGACACTGAGTGAAGATACGTATATGGGAGTAAAGAAAAAGGGAAAAATAAGAGACCCGCCGACAGTTAATTATTATTTCGTTTCTTTATCCTTGCTTATCAGGAGCACTGAGCGCACGCGCTTTAAACTGTAGCATATTTTTTTCTCTCTCTCTTTTTTAGCTCCTTGTTTTAAAGAAGGGAGAAAAAAAAGGATCTAGGCATTTGCGGAATGCGAGTGTGTGATGTGTTTCGAGTGTAATTTTAGACGCAGCTTCCCCTCCCCTTCCTTACAGTCCACTGTGGAGCCACCCGCGCACTCTCATCTTTCACGTTCTTTTGGACTCATTTCAAGTTTTTTTCCCCTCCTACTGCCTGGTCAGCAATGATTATATGCTCTCAATATTGAAAGATTCTTCCTCGTAACAGCATGTAGTACGTGTCAAATGGACGTAATAATACGCATCAGCTGCTCCTTGGCCCCGTTTTCTTTTTGCCCAGCAACTACTAGCAATCACAAACATTCCTGAAATGTTTGTCTTATGAGTGACTCATTATTGAATCATTCACTTTCCCTGGAGAGAATCCAGCGGAAATCTTTCAAGAGTGTCTAAGGAATTTTCGAGTGAAATTCTGTAATGAATAAATAGGAGACGGCGGAGAAGCAGCAGCAGGTTCTTTGCCCCCTTGAATGGGATCATCCGATACGGTATGGCTCATCAAAAACGACGGGAAAAAGGGGAAAGAAAGAGAAGAAGGGATTCGTCGTCTAGGATTACAACACAGCCGACCAGCCAGGATTGTTTTACGATAGAGAAATAACTACCTTGCCCAGCTTTCATCTGAAAGGGATCCGTGAATGATGAGCGTCCGGCACGAAGCGGCGAGCTGATCGTGCTGTCCAGATTCCATCAGGCGGTTAACACTACCACTGCGGTGGCAGCTACGGCATCCTCCGATTCCAGTCGCAGATTCAGAGCGCTGATGATGTTGCTGCCATCCTTTACTCTCCTGACCTTGTGGCTCTTGACGTGGAGTGTGACGCAGTACGTAGAGCTTCTCTTCGCGGGTCATTAGGTGTTCCGTAGAAGAGGTCGTTGTCGCATCAGAATCGCTCCCGTCGCTCCCTAGTAACATCAAATTAAGATATATATGTTCTTAATAGACTAGGAAAATATTACTCACCATCTGAATCGTCCATCGTCAGCACATTATTTGACATAGCTGGAGCACTCGTCATTCTAACGACACATACACTTTAGGGAGCTCCCTGACGATGCGTCAGCTCTGTCTCAGATCCAGCCAACTACTGGCCAGCTCCCCCCTTAAAAGAAAACGGACGTCCAATAGCAACTGCAGCAGCACACTACTACTCATGCCAGAGGAATTCTTCGACACACGCACATGCTGGGTACCCCACCCCACAATCCCTCCTCTTTCACATGCGCGCTCTTGTCCCAAACTGAAAGCAGCTGTTGTTGCTTATATATTCCCCTCCTCTCTTTTTTTACTCTATTGATAAATAAGAAGAGCCCCCCTCTCTCTACTGCAACGGTTAGCAGCTGATGCGTATGTCACAGGATCCGCGCATTGCTCTCATCTCATCCCTTCGTGAAGGAATGCGGACGAGGAGCAGACGAGAAACATCCGGAATGAGGAGGGAGCTGATGAGAGAACACAACGGATGTGTGTGTGTGAAAAGCTACCGCATCCGTGAACATACACACACTTACACAATTGAATGTAAGACGCCCCTAGGGCTACGGTGCTAGGCGACGCTTTAAAATGTTATGCAAGGGGACGACGACGACGACGGCGTGTAATCATCCCCTAAGGCAGTTCCTCCTCTCTACCGGAAGAAGTAATACAATGAAAAGATATTTTTACAAAGAAATAAAAAGAGACGAAGGAATTTTTGCTCTTCAAATATATATTATATCTCTGGTCAACGATCGATACGGTATAGCTATAAGCCATATATATTACAAGGTTTTAGAGAACAACCAAATCTTATAATATATTATTTAATATGATGGTTTGACAAAAGGGAGGAATGGAAACAATGGAATGAGAATACGTGGGCAAGTGTACGTACAGACCAGGATCAGGATACAAAATGAGCAGCAACTTTCAAGCGTTGCTCTGCTGAATGGAGGATGTTCGACTCCGACTTCTCAGTTTAAACGTGCTGCAAACGGCCAGTGCTTCAGTTCTAGCTGAAACGCTGTCCATCCCGTCGTCAGCAAAGAGAGGATCAGGAACTGCTGCTGCTTTAGGAAAGTCATCTGGAGTTGCGGGCTCGATGGATGACGAAACCGTGACCGGAGTAGATCCAGCAAGAGACGAATCCGTCTCAATATTGCCGTTTTGTGGTTGCTTAGAAGTATTTTCCGTTGAGGCTTCACCTATTTAAAACATATTTGTGTATTTTATTATAATTATTATATAATTTAATTGAATAATACCATTCGTAGGAAAGTTAAGTTTAATAGGACAAATTTCCGGACTGAGCAAGTCTGGTGCAGATCCACCGTGGTGATTCAAAAGTGGTTGATGTGCAACAGGTGAGAAGAACGGCGAACCGCCAGGATACCGTCCCATGTGATCTACGGCAAGATCTAACGACATAGTGGATGAAAACTGACTTCCGGACCATGGGTAACGCTGCCCTGAATTCTGCGGAGTGGGAGGCTGGCGGAAGTACCCACCAGCCTGTGGTGAATCAGTTAAATGATCCAAGCTCACAGTGGAAGCCATGCTATTAGGATCCGTCAAGCTCACTTGGCTGCCGGCCAAGGAACGAGACACTCTGTGGAGCTGTCCTTTGTTAATGAGATGCCGGGAAGCTGATGATGCAGAAGTGATACTGCCACTTCTCGGCGTGACCAAGCCGCCCTTATCGACTTGACTTTCCGAGCGCTTCGTCATCCTCATTTCCTCACTTTAAAAAAGAAAATAAAAATAAAATAAAAGGTAGTTCATTGATGGGAGCAATCAGCAATTACTTTGGGGATGGAGTGAGAAGAAACTGGATCAAGGATAAAAGATTTGGAAGAGTGGCGGCCAAATCCGTCGTATTCTGGCCGCACAGCCAACGCAGCTGAGCAATATTCTTGTTCAAGAGGTAAACGGCATATTCAAAGTACAAACGATCCTTTCCTTTGACGAAGAGTGGAAATCTATAAAAAAAAAATGTCTTGACTATTTATAAGGTGAAAGGGCAAAGAATCAATTTACTCTCGAGGTGCTTCGGGATCTCGTTGGCTAGCTTGATCCGTGATGTGACTTCTTGAACCGCAGACAGTCATGGGGTATCGATTAGGCACCTGAAGAAAAATTGAGAGCATTTGAACCAAGTGTGTCACATGACCCAGAGCCACGCCTGAGCTGGAGGTCATCGCATCCGGTAATGCATCCGCATTTGGAAGGACGACCGTCGTTGATAGAATACATCCCCTCTTTAATCTGTTGAAGCCATCAAAGTAAGTTTAAGCCAGGTTCAAAGTAGTTAAAAGCTACAAGGACCTATTACCTGGATAATTGGGAATATTTCAGCCAGCTCCGCTAAGAGCTGCCGCCGTCGACTGACAAGTTGTAATCGGGTTCGAAAGCATTGCTCTTCTATTGCGGCAACATTCTTCACCATACTGCATAACCGATCTTTATCCATCTGCAAGTGGAATTGCTTCTCTTTGAGATGTAAAGCTTTTGAAAAGAAAGAAAATTGAAAACTAAGTTAATTACTTTTTTAAAATGTACGTCAATTCAAGGAATGTTTACCTCTAGTATGATTATCCACTCTTAAGTCTTGAGTGTTTCCTTCAATTTTCAAGAGATTTCGATTGCCGGCTCCGTTCTTGCTGCAACATGCTCACTCTAGCTAGAGCACTTGACGCCGTGCTCTTTCAGCTCTTGTAATGCATTTGTAGGTCCGCGGAGAAGTGCTGGCCAGTACGGGCGAGGAACGGGACCTTACAGAACATTCGAGCTGTTTCTATACCGAGTGGGATTGGATTGAGCGAGCTGGATTTCTTGACGCAGTCTCTCTGCTTCGGCGTTCTCTTTGTAAATTGCTCGCTGCATTCGATGGATTCTGAAAAGCATTTCATGATAGAATTTAAATTAAGAGAGGCTATGAATTAAGAGTAATCACACCTG
>CM057931.1:6530859-6597646 GCA_030141595.1 Chydorus sphaericus
CTTCGGTTTTTATTTTAAAAATTAATCAATGAGTACTATTTGCTATTTTAGGGGTAAATAAGTGCGAGAGGATCACAAAACATCACTTTTGCTGCTCTACCAGACGTGATTGTATACATATTGAATCAGTTGATTTTATAATTAAACTGCTATTAAGTTCAAGCTGCTTGTTAAGTTACGTATAAAATAAACAACGTCAAGTTTTCTTTAATCGCTTCTCTTTTTAAAAATTTATTCGTTTGTATTCGTTACATCCGGGATCAGACAGTTTGCTGACTAAAGTGAATCCTCAAAAGGAGTCCCAACACTTCTTAAAATTCCTTTTGATCATCGTTGCTTTAGATGACATTTATTTTTATATATAATGAGAAATATAATGATTTTCTGAAAAGGGTTCCTTATTTTCCAGCTTCCGTGCACGCTTTTATTTTGCAAGTTGGAAAAACCCTTCGTCACGCTAAATATTTGCTTGACCGTATCTAATGATGACTATACCAAAAATATAATCCTACCCATCTCAAGTAAAGCTCACTTGTTATGGCTTTAAACTAATTTTAGTTAGTGATTAAATCCAAGAAAGGTGATTTCATACGTTTGAAATAGACGAATAGATGAGGCTATATAAAAGTCAGGCGTGAGAAATGGCATATTGTTGAACTTTCAGCAATCTTGTATATCCTTTTTCGGTGGTGCGCAGTTAGTTTCGCACAACACTATCCCTGTGGCAGTATAATTCTTGTTTATGTGACTTGAACAGTACAGAAAAGGAAATTCACCTCTAGTGTTAGGCTATTGCGGAATCGGTTCATTGAACGCTTGATGGTGATGTATTATGCGTGAGAATAGCTCCACCATATTCAAAGGCGGTTTTTTTTCAAATTAACTCTTAACAGTCGTGATCGTACACACCTTTGAAACTGTAATAGTAAAAAACGTAAAAGAAATCGGCCAGTTGTGTGCTTCGTCGATAAATTTGATGATATAGTTTTCATATAGCCTACTTACGCAAGAAGAGGGTAGACTGTTTTGTGCAGTTAATTAAATACTATACTGTCCACAATTATTTTTTTATTGTTAACCAATAATTTGCATAATATTGCCACATATTTTAAATCATCAATCGAGCAATATATTAACAAAGTGATGTTCTTATCCGTCGTTGTTCATTTTAATATTTTTGGTTGAGGTTATCCCATTGTCTAAAGACTTCAAAAAAGAGTCTCGGAAGAAAAATTCAAACAAAATTTTACGGAACTATATCTTACTTTATCTACAGTCAAGCTATGAAAATATAGTCATGATGGACTCGTGAGTTGTGATTCATTCAGGGTTTGAAATCCGGACTGGCTCCGATTATAGCGCTGCGCCGCTGGCCGCTGATGCAGCGGGCGCACAATGCATGAACACAATTTGCACCATTCGGCAACACTGGATTTCGTGGAGAAGCGGTTTTGACAGCTTCCCTGTCAGGATTGTTGTTGCTGTAAAAGCCTGAGCTATCAGCTAAAAGACAACAAATTTTACCATTTTTAATTGTTCATTTTGTATTTTCTTCATTGTAAACAAATCAGACTCAAATGTCTCGATCTGTGAGGGCTGAAACTCGAAGCAGAGCCAAAGATGACATTAAGCGTGTAATGCAAGTTGTTGACAAAGTTCGGCACTGGTAATGGCCCTGGAATCTCTTACTCCACTGTGAAAAACTGAAAACTAAATTTAATTATGCTTTTTTCAAATTTTAGGGAAAAGAAATGGGTTACAATCGGAGACACTACAATGAAGATATTTAAATGGGTTCCAGTGTCCCATATTGAACTTGTGGTAACCTTTTTTCTTACTTGTAAACAATTGATTCAATAAGCTAACTTCATTTTATCCACACAGAAAAAGCGTACTAATAAGGAAACCAGCAGAATGAATAGAGAAAATGAGCCAAACAAGAAGGATGCTTCATTTATCAGCTTTAGTGGGGATGATTCAAATACAAGTAATTTTGCTGTTTTTAGATTTCTGATGTTGTCAAGTACCTTACTAATTTTTTTTTTTGCAGGTTTCTCTATGACAAGTGAATCTCAAGGTCCAGTGGATTTTGCTTCCTCTCACTTATTGGCCTCTGAGGACTCAAACTCCTTGTATGAGCCTGGTGCAAAACGAATGAAAACAGAATGACTTTAATCTAAATCCCTTTTCAGTGCTATTTTATGTATTGAATGAAGTAAGTGTCGATCATGTTAAAATTACAATTCCTTTCATGTAATACAATTCATTTTTTTAATTAATGTAAAATGTGTTTGTTAAGTTAATATGGTTTGTTTCATTACTTACAAATTGTTCGGGCTTCCGAAAATTTTTTATTTTTTAAGCTCCCCATGTACTTAAAGCGTATATTCAAGATACACTTTTCTCTTTCATACTTAAACGTTTTTCTACGGGCAGACTAGTAATTCAGTTATGAATTAAAAGAGAAAATGAAAAAGCCAATTTTAGATCAGCCTGTTGCTGAATAATCAGCCACACATGGGTAAATATAAATCTAAATTCTTAGGGAGCATAACCGTAACTAGTGAACTTGTAATTTCTTGGCCATTTAATTGACCACACCCCGCGATTTCGCACATTTGAGAACAAACTCATTATTTCAGTAAAAACCTGTTTGTTTTGGTTTTGCGCGTAAATTCAAACTAATAACTTAATAGGATGAAACCTGCTCGGAATCGGGGATGAAGACTGACTGGGATTCGACTCGACGTGAATTCAAATAATACATTTTTGTTTTTTACAATAACGGGATATTTGTATTCATTAGTTTCTACCCAAGTAAATTATAATATAATATTTTGATAGCTGCTTCTGTTATAAATATATATCGTCGACGAAGGGATTCGGTCTTGTCAAACACGCTGCCTGTTTAAAAGGAGTACATTATATTGTTCCCTGGCGATTGTCGTGCACGGGTGTGCTAGTTCCATTACGGCATAGCAGTACAAGTGCGGGGTGGTTGATTGTAAGATATACTGGCGGATTACTGGTAACTATGATTAATTCAACGACATCGTAAAGCAGCTAGCGATCGCTGTTAAAAATTTGAAAAAATTAAAAATTTGATTACGACGGATGGCCAAGACAGAACCAGAAGTGGTCGAAATATCGCTCCAACTTCGATTAGATGGATCAACGAACAGCGTGAAGCGCGAAAAACTCCTCCACCAGTTCAATTCGAATCTGGATGTCATGCTCTTTCTGATTTCTACACGGACTGGGAAAGCAGGTATCAACCTTACAGGTGCAAACCGTGCCGTATTTTTCGACAAGTTAGGACGCTCAAGCAGCGAGCCATATCGGTATGCTACTTTTTCGTCTTCTTTGCTAATATTCATCATTCCTTTATACTTATCAGTAATTTATTAATAGGAACCGTTTTTCATTTCAAAGATGGTCAACAGAAACAGTGTTCAAGTTTTCCCTCACAAGCGAAATGCTGGAGGTAAACTGGAAACATTCACGAAAAATGACCATGCAATATTTGGTAGTATATTATTTTTACTGTATGTGTAAAATGTTTCTTTGAAGTGGTGTATTTTACGGATACACATAAATAATGATATCAAATAGCAGTCTACAAAATTGTTTGCATAAAAACTCATGATGACAATACTTTTAAGTTTCAACCGTAGTAATAAGGAGGGTAATAATAGGGGTACGGATAATAAGGATAAGGATAAGGATAAGAATGGTGGTTATGGCTCGTCACACTTCCGACTGCGAACCCAGCGGCAAAACCGGGACGGCGCCTCACCACTACTTGCCGGGCATGGCGAGAGAGAACGGTCGGTTGAAAGGACGGTGAGGAGTCACCTCCGTTGATCTGATCAGAGACAGCACTGTCGTCGGATTCGTCTTTGTCTTTGTGAATTTCCAAAGCTTTGGTCATCACGCACATAATCAGAATTGCAACCAATATAACCTGAAAAACGAAAATAATATCTATATGATTATTTTCTTGTATAGGTAAGTTAATTGAACATATATACCTTTGAAAGCGCCATTTTACTGCGATCGGAGGTGAATCAAATCTTAAGGTTTGATTTCTGGCATTCCAGAAAGCTTTGTAGTGAACCAAGACAAGTGCTACCTCTTTTATAGGTTACTCGTCGCCCATCATAGGAAAAGAAGGATTCCCCGAGAAGGTCAAGTTTAATCAATAGAACTGCCTACGATGAGAGGTATTTCTCTACTGGTCAAATAAAACGCTTATATATTTGATCATCTTTAACGTAGGGATGTCTTTTTTCTCAAGGGTAGCTAAATTCAACAGTAGTACTTGGACTTTGGTTCTAAAAGCCAACTCATCCTTATATATAACGGTAAAACTAATACGATTTTTTAATACCTTTAATTCTTGTTGGTTGACAAATATTGAAAAAAGAATTAATATTACTATTGGGCATTGGCAGCCTAATGTATTGCGTGTATTAGAAAAAGTCATTCGATCAGAAATATTTCTAATTTAAAAAAAATGGATTCAACCAAAGAGGATTCCCCCGAAACCAGGGCTTCCTCCTGGACGCTGCGGGTAACGGACATTGCCAGGATTTCCCAGGCCGTAAAAGTTCCTGAAGAAAGGGTTATTATTGTAAGGCGGCAACTGTTGTTGGCACAAGACGATATAGAAAAACGGCCAGTAAGAGAAATACGCCTGCAACGTATGCGCACAACATGTATAGTTTGGATTCAAATGAAAACAAATTGTAATTACCAGTATTAGATGCATCTTTTAAGGTTGTGAATCTCGAACTTGGGTTGCTTTCGTTGCTCATGAAAGAGTGTGTGTGATTTCTGCGGAGTGATGCAGCTCCTTTAAATACTTACGCAGAAAACCAGAAATCTTTGACAAATTTTTATACATAAACATTGCGGAAAAAAGCACGTGCGCGAGCACATGTTGTAATGAGCTAAAAGAGAGGTGTGTAAAAGGATCGCAAATTCGGTTTGATCCAGGTTTTTTGGACACATTCCAATTGAATAATAAGGCACTAAATGGTCCTCAATAGTCTTTGCAGGTATTCACCTTGACACTGAGAGTGCTGTATCTCACAAACTTGAAGGTCTCTCGTAATAGAGAAGTGACCAAAACATCATCAGCATATTTGAATGCATTTAAATCAATTATTTAGTTTAGTAAGCTTTAGCGCTTATTACTATCATAAATTTCGTGTACAGAGTTACTGAACCACAGAGTTGAACTCCGATTAGGATCGTCAAAGCAGCTTTCACTTGACACATCTTTGCACGCAAGATTGTCAAATACTTTACATCGTTGGTTGCGTGCTTAGTATAAACGCAGAGCTACTTATGTCACCAAAAGCAGAAAGTTCACATGAAGTGAAATTTCGTCCTTTTGGCGTATGGGTTTATAGGTCTATAAGGGTTTAATAGGTCATTTTTACTTTCTCGAACAGCCATTTTTTCTCTACACTAGCTGCTAAAAAAACTAATCGACTAATTAAAATATTTTAGACGATTTTATCGAGATAAATTCTTTAAAATAACCGAACACGATCGGAACCCTACTATACCAACTTTTTTCTTAAAAGACATTTTCTTAAAAAAAATTTGTTTGTAGTGATGATTAGCGGCAGGCTATCCAACTCCGGATGTTGATACAGATCAACTTGTGTCGCATCATTTTTGACATATAATATATAGTAAGAGAGAGAGAGAAAAAAGTCTTACAGGTAACACGGATCTGACGTGTTATTTTTCAATTATTTCATTATAGAATAATAATACAAAGCACGTTCATAGCGGATGTTGTTGCAGTAGGAAATAATACAAATCCTTGTGCAACGCGAATCCGCCCCGGTCCTTTTATGTTGCGCTTCGTGTGGCATTGAACACCAAAGTTCCGTCCACACTTTTCTTTCATTTCTCAAGAAAAACCAAACTCTAATTTGAATCGCTAATAGATTTCCATCACTATTTAAGGTGATATCTCCAAAGAGTGTTTACATATTAACATTGACAGTGACACGGTTTCGTAGTGCACCATTTTTCAAGTGGTCGCTTTCACTACGTGGAGAACCTTTTGGTTTTGTTTGAGTGAATGTGATGATGAGCATGTTTGCGTCGATGAACTTTGGTAAGACGGGAAACGGAAAACAACCTTTTTTCTCTTCTCATCATCTATTTAGGCGTGATGATAACCAACGAAAGTGAGAGCGGGATTTGTATTTGATCAGCACAATGATGACATACATCCCCTCACCTGAAAGGTGTGGTGCAACCTTGAAGCGACTGGAAAGGGGACGTGCATAGAGTTATGCAAGTTCCATGCGCTGCATCTTCCTCCCGCCTCTTTTTTTTTCTTGAAAAAATTCCCTTTTGTTTCAAAAGAGTTGAACAGGAACAAATGGTCGGGAATAACATAGGCACACCAGCCAGTGTATACATACAAGAGAGTTAAAAAAAAGGGAAAGCGAAACTCTTATGATGGAAAACCCCGAGCGGCGACGGAAGTCTTCCGGCGAGCGGACGTGTATATAAATGAGGCGTCAACCTTTCCCTTCAAGTTGGTTCTCTGGAGGTCTCAAGTTTGGTTTCGTCTCTTATTACGTCGCTATGATCAAGTCATGGGTGAGATCACATTCATAAAATAGCTTAATTATATCGCCACTTCTACAATGTTTTGTTAAAATTACGTTTTAATTAATTAATTTTTTATGTACTATTTAGGTTTATTGCTTTGTTTTGTGGACGGTAGCGATGGCATCAGCCGAGGAGTTGGAAGGCAAATCTCTAACATCAAAGAGTGATGATGAGAACACGGATCCTAGGATGTCGAGTCTCATAGCAGCTAAAACGATTGTAATTTGCCTTGCATTTCTCTTTTTACATTCAATAGCGTAATTTTGTTTTAAAACGGCCTTTATTTTGGACGGAAATAGGCGATGCCCCTTCCATGGGAGCGGATATGGTGGAGGTTATGGAAACTCTTATGGAGGAGGCGGCTATGGAGGTGGATACGGGAGCTACCCTAGCTATGGATACGCGGAGGAGGCTACAGCCCAGGTTACGGAACGGGTTACGGAACAGGGTATGGAACAGGGTATGGAACAGGATATGGAACGGGTTACGGGACAGGCTACGGAACTGGCTATGGGTATGACTATATCGGTAATTAGTTCCATCATATTTTTCTATTTTTTTATTTGTTAGGTACAATAACAATAACATGGGATATGGAAATACTTACGGCTACAATACAGGTTACGGTGGCTACAACAACAATAATTTAGGTAAATAAGATACCGATATACGATCGGTTTTATTCGTATTTCTTCTCTATGTGTTTTGTGTTTGTCGTCTTCTTATGATTAAGGATATTATGGAGGAGTGTACAACCCTTATTACGGATTAGGTTACGGATCAGGTGGATACAATAATCCATATAGCTATGGAGGCTACGGAACGACGTACCCTGGAGCTGGTAATAGAGAGCTAGTTCATTTATTTTTAAATTGAAAAATGGTGGAATGAAATATTTTTATCATGCAGGAACGTACGGTATCGGCTACGGGTACAGCGGGACTAACGCCGTTGCTGGTCGTTAGGAATGGAACCATTTCTTGAAGAATGCGGAACCAGAGCCTATAGATCCACTCCATTTTGTTCCATTTTCATGTGCTAAATTTACACCTATGTCGTATCAATATATTAAATATGAAAAAGATTTAAAAACCTGAAGAGTATTCTACAATCTCACAATGTTATCTACTTTACGCCAAGACCTGTAATGCAGTATACGTGTACAAATGTACCCATAATTGCCGAACTATATTACAGATATATTAAAATGTCCTTATTAAAACAATATCAAAACATGTAGAGATTAAAAATTGTTGAAAAAAGCTGCATTTAAAGTTCCACATTGGGGTTCTTTACATGGAAGTTGGGAATTAGCATATTATTCAGGCAATTAAATAATTACAAAAATTTGCAATCTTCAAGCTGGGGGTAGCATGCATTATGACACCCCTTTAAAGGAAGATAATACTTTTTCACATAATTACATGTGAGGTTCAGCTAGACTCAATATTTCCCAAGCAGTCTTCACTTCTTCATTTTCAGCCAGTTCAATTTTCTTTCTCAAGAATGGATTTCAGATCGGCATGTGCTGTTTTCAAGCGCTTCTGGCAATCTGTAATCATCATTGAAGATTCCAGAATGACTTCCTCTTGCTTCCTCAGGACATGGATGTCATCGCCTGTAAAATAATGAAAAATAAGACTATCATAAATATTTAAGAATGGTGACATTAACAGGAAATTGAGGACTGTATACAATTTATTTTAAGCATACCATTGTCTTTGAATTTCAATAGCCTTTTCTGCTCATTTTCAGTCTCTTTTTCATAAGATTGTTTCTCCCTCGTGATCCTCTTAACAACGCCCGTCTTGATACGAATTTGTTTCAACAGCACCTCTTGGGACATCTTGAGAGAGACGTTTTCACGCAAAATATATATCACTAAGGTAATTCACTATGTTGACTTTAGCCCGGAACTTTGCTAAACGATGAAAACCGGTAAGATTCGAAACTGTCAGACTGTCAGCTGTCAGAGTACCGCGGCATGGGGTGCGGGATGCAGTCATGCAACGAAAGTTTGCTCAATAATTTTAAAATTTAACAACGAGTAGTTATGTAGACCGCTAGATGGTTCTGGCGTTGTGAAAGTGAGATTTCCAATTTTACGTCCTGTTTTGACCACAGTTTTGACTTCTGATCCGCTCTGTGGCTCTCTGAATTGCACTATATTTCACAATTGAATGGTCAAATTTGCGTCCAAACTAGGTGGGTAATATGTCGAGGGACAATGGTGTAATGTTACAGCACGGGCAACTGAATTTTAAAGTTGTTTTGCTGGGAGAGGGCTGCGTAGGGAAGACTTCACTAGTACTCAGATACGTCGAAGACAAATTTAACGACAAGCACTTCTCTACCATTCAGGTGAGATACCGTATTGTAACTAGACCCTTTCGTAATACCTAAATCCAAATATTTACAATTTTTCAGGCATCTTTCTTGACAAAGAAAATAAATCTTGATGGGCAGCGTATTACACTTGCCATTTGGGACACAGCAGGTTGATACTTTTACCAAATCCTTTATGTATTTTATTTGAAATTAGAAATCAATTTTTTTTCAGGCCAAGAAAGGTTTCATGCACTAGGACCTATTTATTACAGGGATTCCCATGCAGCTGTTTTGGTCTATGACATCACTGATCAGGACTCATTTGTCAAGGTTTCTTTCCTTTTTAAAATCAAATTATGTTACAATTATTTCAATTTTCTCTTTATATTACAGGTTCAAAATTGGGTGAAAGAACTTCGGCGAATTCTAGGTGACAAAGTCATTCTGGCCATTGTGGGCAACAAAATTGATTTGGATAAAGACAGAAATGTTCCTATTGAAGATGCAGTCCAGTAAGAGTTATTGAAGAAAATTTATTAATTACATTTAAAAATCACTTGATTTCTTCTATTTTGTAGGTATTCGAAATCGGTTGGTGCCTCCCATTTCCAGACGTCGGCAAAGACGAATCGAGGGATCGAAGAGCTATTTCTTGACATCAGCCAGCAGCTGTTGAAGGCTGCACATCAAGAGAGTCAACTCCAACACATTCAACAGAATGCTATGAGCAGCAACAGTAGGAATAATCCTGGTGTTGTCATTGTTGAAGATACTCCTCCACCCAAGAAATCATGCTGTTGAACAATTGATGTGATCCCGAATTAATATTCCGCTGTTTCCATATACGATTCGCTTTCTAATCTAATCTTTAATCCCGAGCTTATCTTTGTAAGTTTGAAAAGTCACATAAGAAAATTATTTTCGTGTTGAGAATTGTACAACCCCGAGAAATGTGTGCGCCGCTGAGGTGTTTTATCGTTGAACATGATGAAAAGAGAAAATACAGTCGATTTTGTTTATATATTTAGGTTGTCTCTAGATGTATATTTTAGGATGACACACTATATTCGGCGACCTCTGATCGTATCTCGCGAGTTTTAGAAATTCCTGATTGTCAACTTTTTTTTCTTCGGTTGAAACCGGTTCCAACTTCCAGCTCGTACAAGCATCCCATTTATAGACCAGTCTATAAAAGTGTTTTGTACCACCGCTAGATGTCAGTACGAGCGGTGTGTTGCAAATTGCGAAATAAAACCGCGAACAGTTTGAATACGCCAAATGGTTCGAATCTACTCGTCCGGCTTTCCGAGACGTTATTATGAGTCCTAATCATCTTAAAATAACCATTTAAAAACGTAGAATGCTACCTTTTCTCCCAGATGCAACATGGTGGACAACTCCCCTTGGCCACCCGTTCTCCCCTCCCCTTTACAGAGAGAGAGAGAGAGAGGGTCGTCCTCCCCTATTACAGCAGAGCGTTGGGGGTTCTCGGCCATTTCAGCCAGGCGGGAGCTGCGCGTAGGGAAGAGGGTTGTTGTGTGCGTTCACGTTTTCCAACCCTCACGCCATTCTGTTTTTGTTGAGTTTCCGTTGTTTTGATTCCGACACAACACAGTTGGTGGGACGACGGATAGCACCCTGGATCAAAGGTAAGACAACTACGTATTTCATCACATTTTGTTAAGTGTTTAAAAGATTATAAATAGATTTTTAAAGAAAGCAGCATTCGATTATAATATTGACGACGTGGAACTCTTACACACATGGGTGGGGAGCACGGCTGATTGACATTCACTAAAACGTGGAATGGTATTTTCCACAAGAGTTGATCTGAAGAGTAACCTACTTTTGAACCAAAATATAAATAGAATACATCCTCTTTAATCCGATCGAGAAAAACATAATAAATATGGCGACCACGTAACTGATGTTGGCTTGTGTTACGTAGTCGGGAGTTACGCACGCACCCTCCATTTTTTTTTTTTCTTCGTCTACTTTTTCCTCTCTCCATTTTTTCGTGTGTAGGGGTTTTCATCACCCGAAACGAAAGAGAGAGAGAGAGAGATTCCTGTGAGCGTGCAGTGTATGGGGAGAAAGAAGAGACAATGAGAGAATTTAAGAATGAAAGCTGGGAAGAGGAGGAATTAGGGTACAACGAACGGAAGAAAAAAAAAGCACCAAAATTTCGAGTTGCTCACGTTTTTCTTCCCAGTCCCGGGGAAAATGTGCTTTCTAATTATATACTTTGTATTTCACCCTCTAGGAGACAAAGTCTGTTATGTACTACAATGTCTCTCCCCTCCTCTTACGCAACCCCAAAACTTTATTGAATGACTTTGTCCTCATATTATATAGGAAGGGGAATCTTTTCATCGTTCGGAAGCTCACGATGCGCCTACTTTATCCGGATTATCCACCACATTATCCACCATCCTTCGTCACTACATCTACGGTGATTTAGAGAGGGATGATTTTTCTTGGGTCGCAATTAAAAGAGACATCAACTGCTGTTAAGACTGGATTCGAACGAAACGAGAGGAGCTGGACCATCAGCCGCAGGTCGACGTAAGCCCAAGAGGATGTTCAGCTTCCACAAACCAAAGATCTATCGGTCATTGACCGGTTGCTGCATATGTCGCGCCAAGTCTAGCAGGTAAGGCGTGTGTTCCATAACCCCCCATCACTTTCAAGGCTGACTATAGTTCTTCCTAGAAAATAAAGAGTATTTCTATCCCGAAGTATGCAAATATTTTAAAAAGGCAGATGGGGTAAAAGTGTCGCGTGCTTTTTTAACGGTCGTTCCCTCTCTTATTGATGGGAACGATACTGTACTGGGAAGGGGGATCCCGCCATAAGAGATCCTAGCTTCAGAGTTCAACGACCTCGAGTAGGATAGAGGGAGAACCCCTAGTATAGCTTCCCTACAAAAATCGATAAAACACCCTACGCACTCTGCTCTATGCGCTCCTAGTATGGGTACGCACAGGCAAGGTTCGTGACCCGATGGATAGGACCGACACGTCGCCGCCTAGCGTCATCATCAATTTTTAAAAATCTTCTTCTATTTTGCACATAGCTCCCGATTCACGGATTCGGGAAAATATCAACCACATTTTGGAGCTTGTTTTCATCTGAAAGAGGAAAGATCCGGTGACATTTGCAATGCTTGCGTCCTTCTGGTCAAACGATTCCGGAAGCTCCCTGGAGGAGTACTTCATCAACGTCACTGGGGCCACGTAAGAATCTTTTTTGTTATCTCTCGATCCTTTAGAACTAATTTCTTTCTTTATTTGCGTGTATTCATCACAGGTGGTAGATGCTCGAGCCAATACTAAAGTGCGCCCCAAGTTATCCATCGCGGAAAAAGAGCGCGAAGAAGTTTTGGCAGAAGAGGAGGACGCTGTGGAAGATGTAGATGATGATGATGACATTAAAGTATCTATCCGAAAGAAGAAGAAAAAGAATAAAGAGAGACTCAGGTCTTGCTCCTCTTCTTCGTCCTCTTCATCAAGTCGATGTTGGGATCGCAAAGTTCCATCCGACCGGGAGCTTACCGTTCAGCTGGAGAACCCAATGCCCAGTTACCTGGATCCTCAGCTTTGGCACAGGTCCCGTTTGAAACCTATCCAACTGTTTCAACCAATTTAATTCAATTTATGTTTGCAAATTTCTAGGGAGACGGTGTGTTGCGGGACCATTTTCCGTGGTCCGATGAACGCCATCGTCATCGATACGAACCTCTTCCGACCTTGTTTATCCCGCCGGCTTACATCACTGCCTAGCAACGGGAGTAATAGTGGAGGAAGCGGTGCAGGCAGTCTCACTGCTTCTCCGCCACCACCGGCTACGTCTCCGCCTGCCTCCCACTCGCCAGATTCGACCCTATCCGCTTCCTCTTCTTCGTCCCACTTTAAGTTGGACGTTGGAGGGGATTCTGAGACGAGCGCTATTAGTTTTGATTGCGCCTTTGACCAGCAAAAGAACGGCCATCAAATGAAGGCCGTATCAGCCGCTCTATAACCGACAGGCTGATGAGAGTAAAACCACCAAGAAAAGTGTTCATTTACCTCCCTCACCCTTCATCCTTTCATTAAACAAAAAATATAGCCCCAATTTCTTTGCTGGCTCCATAACAGTATTCTTTGCAAAAGAATTTAAAAGTTACGGAAGCCGTAGTTCAATTTCGTTATAACATAATACCCTAAGAAACATACCTCTACTACCAAGAAAACCCAACCCATCCCTGTGAGTGTTTGTGTGTTCTCTAAAAAAAGGAAGCTTCCTTGAATAGTGAAAATTTTAAGTGTGAGTGTTTTTCTATATACTTTTTTAAAAAAGGGGAAAAAGACCGGTTTTATTTGGCTACCAAAAGAAAAAAAAAGTTTACTAACGCAATTTTATAATAGTGACAATTCATTTTCTTAAATAAAATATAGCGTCATACGTACTTTTTAGACACAATTGGATACAAAAGTTTTTTTTTCAAGCATCACGACTGGTGTGACCGTCACCCTTTGTAGACCATTTTCATTTTAATCTGTACCTCGTGCAGCTTAATTCGATTTTCTTATTTTATAATAGTCGTGGTTGTGTTTCCCCCATTTTCTTTTTTTTTCGTCTCTCTTCTATTATTTACTATATATCCGTTTGTTATTTTCACGCAATAATAAACGCAAAGTTTCGTCTCCTTTATACATGACTTAAAATCGTTTCAAACGTTTGAGCAAACTTGACTGGACTTCAGGATCGCAGAGTCGGGTGAAGAGAGGATCATCAGGTTGTTCTTCGGCATGCAGCGGCGGGAAACGCCAGTTGATCATCTCTTCCAGAGCTTCTGGCAAGCGGTGCAGTCGTGATCGGATCTTGATGGCTTCGTGGTGGTCAGTCGGTACTTTTTTGAACCCATCGTTTGAAGAAGGGCGGAGGAGAATGCAAGGGCATCGGTACGGGTAATTCATACCTTCGAATAAATCCTGGGCTACAAAAACCACTTTGGTTTCTTTTAAGAATAAGTAGTCGCCGACATTAATCTATAACAAGACAATTGTTAATACATTTTTTAAATGGTTGGGGGTGCTTTAAAGACATACTCGAAGATTTTTAATCTTCGTCCAATTGCCGCTGTCGAAAACGACGAGAGCCATGTATCCATAATTGGTTTTCTTAGGTAATTCAGCAGCTTCAATAAGCGGGTTCTCAACAGGCTCATCTGTAATTGGTGGATCCTGGCGTACTTCCAGTGTGAAAATAGTCCCATCACGAACGTATAAAAAATTCAAATCTGAAGATGCATCCGAAATATTCGTGACCTAAAATTATATACGTCATTTTCATAGCCCCAAATGTAAGCTTTAGCAGTAAAAAAGACATACCTGACAATATGTATCGCACACAAGCTGATCAGACATTTCGCGGAAGCAGCGGACACCTGGATAGCGCGAATTGGCGTGATAAATAGGCCAAGGTGTGATGATGTCGAAAAATCGGTGGTTCAAGGTCCACCACTTGCTCAAAAGGCGGACGACCGTTGAGCGATCTTCAAAATCTGCAATTTGGTTTTTATCATAGGTTAATATGTAAATAATAAACTGCTATGAAAATTAGTTACTTTCTAGAAGAACTGGTAAGTGATGATTCCAATGACAATAAACCTTCATTTCTTCTCTGTGAAATATCCGACCGTCACATCGCTCCAAATGACTTTCGATCTGCAAAAATGAAAAATTAAATAAATATTTCAATTAAAGAAAATATCAATATCACCTTAACATTTGTAAAACGAATTACATCACCACGATGGACTTCGGGAAAGTCTTCTAAAAGAGGCATGAAGAGATGCATTTTAAATTCTTTTGGAGCAGCATCATCACCGGCCAGCGAAGGATCCGACAGGCAGAGGAGAGAATGCCAATACTGTCTAGTTCTTGTTGGGATCTTGTTTACACCTGTCACTACACCAAAAAGTTGCAGCCGGCTATCTGTCATTTTGATGTCATCTAACCGGACGTGGTTAATGGGAGCACGATACTGGTCTTTGATGGTCGCTGAAGTTAATTTTTCCATGGTACCCAGTAAGATAAGGTTTGGATTTCTATCCATAATCACTTTTGGAACAATCAGCTTCTTATCCAGGTGGCTGATTACAAGTTTGCCAAGAACTGCATGGTTCTTTGAAAGAAGATGGCAAGCAAGCTGCCATTTTGTAGCTCCGGGAGAAGAGCTGCTGGAAGACTCCCCACATTCGAGGTGCCACTCTGTCCACTTCACTTTGCCCAGCCGAGTTCTATAATGGGCTACTGAGTTGAGAACTTTCACAAATTCAACTTGATTGATTTTATACAGAGGAGAATTAAGGGTACAAGTGTTATTCCTGAATGCTTTACAAAGTGCTTCATACACCTCAAAGGATGGTCCTTCCCTTAAAAGTTGCTTAATATTTTCTCTTCTGTTGAGTCCACCTGGGTATGAAGTATTCAGGCTGTCAAAGTGAGAAGTGTTATTCGAGGAACTGTAGGTGGTGTTTCCTCCCCCAAGACGTGAACTTAAATTATCCAACATGACGAAGATATCAGAGAATCCTGGATCAAATTCACTGAAAAAAATTTTGCTGGCCAATGGCAATATAGTTTTTGATGATTTAAGCAATGCCGGTTCAAGACATGATTCTATGCTAGATTGAAACACTTGCCGTAATTAAAACTTGTTTGATTTGGCAAATCAAAACTATTGTTGATTTTTGTTTTTACGTCAAAGTGGGTTGTGGTTTGCTTGTTTGGCGCCTTTACAGCAGACGCTCGCTAACATGCTTATTAGTAGCAAACTAGACGACATCTGGCGGGCTTTTATATTCAAAATCGGTTTAGAATTTTTATAAAACGTTAGCAGTGTAACGTATTTTTTGATAAAATTGAAATATTTCCAAATAAAATACTCAAAAAATAATATTTTTTAGCAGTATTTTATTTGCTTCATTTTTAAAAAATACTTCACAGTATTTTATTTGATATTTTTGGCTAAAACTTGAAAAATACCAAATACTATTTGCAAATACTTTTTTCTTAATTTGGTGCGTCATGGTCTACTGTCACACTAAATAACCTTTAAGCTAGGCCCGTCAACTATAGCTTTTTTCTTCGTAGCATATGCTATACGGCTTTGACCATTCTTTCTCATCATTACCACTTGAATGAAGAAGACTAGTCCCCTGTAAAGATCTTTCAGTGAACGATAAACGGGATATCTGTATACCAATCGGCTTTGTTCTCTGAAGCCAGCAATTTTGACTCATGTTTTAAACAATCTGATGGTCTTATTCGAGAGTTGGTCATGGCCGCTCTAGCTGCCGTTAATAAGCAAACACAAAATATCCAGAGCGCAATGTATGTACGTGGTGCTAAAAGTGTAAATATAATTTTCATTACATAAAGAGCAAGAAAAGGACTTGATGAGTGGTTTTGTAACAGTGGAAAGAAACACGTTTTTATGTTTTCCACTAAAAATACTGAATTTTTTCACATTTTTTTAACATCAGTATTTGGTATTTTATTTTATTTTATTTGGTATTTTCTACTTTGAGAAGTATTTGAAAAAAGTATTTTATTTCTTACTAAAAGATATAGTATTTTATTTGGTATTTTTAAAACTCGGTATTTGAAAGTATTTTTTGACCCAAGTATTTGCAAATAAAAGTATTTTATTTTTTAAAATACTCATTTTTGGTCAAATAAGTTACACTGAACGTTAGTTCATATTTTATACCTTCTATAGTATTTTTTCTCTTCCTTGGAATAGGATAAAATATCATAAAACTTCAACTTTAGAATTACGTAAATTTAAGTAACAAGATCATTTTAATAGTTTAATGGTTTTTAATGTCTGAAAAAAAATCTTTTTAATAACAAAAAGCATACACATACTATAATTTGTATTTTTTTCAAACAGATAACCTACCGAGTTTGTTCACTAAAGTCATAAGGAGGATCAAAATCTGACGCTATACATCCAAATCACATGGAATTCCTAAAATGACAAAGATATTGTCTATCGGCTCAGTTTTTCATTTCATATGTTCGTTACGGAAAAGTATCCCAGGTAAAAATAAGGTCATCATTTCGTACAATTTTAAATTACCTCGATTTTTACTTGGGATAATTGGAACCAGTGAGCATTATCTAATAGATTTTTGGCAGTTCCTACATCCATAATTTCGAGACGAACAAGACATGAATATGCCTTCATTAACTTTGCAGCATAGATTATCATTATAAATTAATAAGTGTGAAATGTCGTGATGCAGAATAATTTTCTTTAAAACTTTATGGTTTTCATTTCAATGTATCGGCAATAGGCCAGAAATAGTTTTCAAGCATTATAATATCCGACTCCCACATGAATGGGATAAGGTTCTTTGAACCAATTAGCAAATTAATTTCATATTTTTCTATGTTGCATTTCTATGATATCCAGTAGATTTCCTGTTTTAAAAGGCAATAAAAAACGCTGAAGTGATAGCGCTAACCATTCCATGTTCCATACTGCCATACCAGACACTTGTACCCCAGATAATAGAATGCTGGTATACTGTTAACGAGTTAAACTTGGGTTTAAAGTCTGATAACCCGCTCTTATTTATACATATTGCTTGTGGTTCTAGTTATACTCCTAGAAAACCCTGCCTTAATAGGGCCTAAAACGAGACTAATAAGAGAAGGTGATGTCTACTCTGATTATGCCATGTTAGCCTCTGTTGGCTGATTACAAGCCAATATTCTCAGTTAACATATATGAAGTAGGCAAAATAAATTTCAATTCATCAAAGTATATTCAATCTAGAATTGACCAAATGACGGTAGCTCGCGAATTTTGTTAATATTTATCATCATAAATGAATCCTAACACCCCTTGGCTGTACTGCAGCAAATACCCGCAAATCACACCATCACACCAAGAAAAAATCGCCAAGGCAATACAAGAAAGATTTTTTCTCAAATAAAAATAGAGGAAAAATAAAGAGCTTAATTTCATCTTTTTAAAAAAATTACAGCAATCATATCTTCGGTTGAGAGACTAACTGTCACTGAACAACTGTTCCGTGGCTCGATCTACGTTCCAATCGTTAGAGGAGAGAGAACAACGGGCAGCTTGTTCGGAAATGCCGACATCCTTCAACCGCCGGATTTTGTCCTCGAATTCTGAGTTAGTTGTGGGTCCTGCATAAATAAAAAAGTAAACAAATGGAACTAAACTTCAAAAGAGTAAATTAAATGTTACCTCCAGCATAGGCATGAGCCCAATGTTGAGCAGTTAGCTGGAAGAGCTGAGGTTTTTCTTTGCACTGCTTGGCCACAACAGCATCTTGAGGATCATCAGGTTCAGGAGAAGCAAGAAGAGCTTGCAATGAAAGAAGCACTGTTCTCAGAGTCATGGCAGCAGCCCATTGGTGCTAAAATAAGAGAGAAAATTTCAGTAAAACAATGACATAAAAATGAGATATTTGTATACCTTGAGAATATCAAGACAGATGGCCCCAGTCACTGAGGAAACATTCGGATGCCAGATCTTGGTGACAAACCGGACTTTGGGTGGGTTGAAGGGGTAAGTTTCCGGAATCTTGATTTCGAGCTGGAATCGGGCACCCTCGTAGGGGGTATCAGGTGGTCCAGCAATTTCACCCTTGAGTTCAGAGAAGCTGTCACCCACCAGCTCAACATGAATAGAGCATCTAGCAACCTACAGGTTTTCAATTAAAATGGTTACAAAATTTATTTATATTACAAAACATTGAAATCATTTGTTAGTTACCTCATCACTGTTCAATACTTCCTTCAACTCCCGTTTGATACGTTGCACCGCAATGTTAGCCATGATGCTGTGTGAAGTAAATTTAGTCTCAAGTCTAACTTTTGATATTGAAGAATTTGTGACAAAAAGTGAGAGTTTTCTAATAAATGGTCACTTGGTTAGTTGTTTCTTCGTAATCGAAAGTTGCAAGTTTTGTCCCTGCAAGTTGCCAACCTATCTCAGCCTTCCTACTATTCTGCAGGACTTGACGTCTTCTGCATTTTCATTGACAATTTTGTGCTGAACGTCAGAACCTGCCTGCCCTCTGGTGAGCTCTGGTACCAGCCCTACACAAAATTTAAAAAAATTTCGTTTTGGATTGAAGATTATTTGAATATCACAGAATATTTTTAAAAATCGATATTATAAAAGCTTTCTATGTTTGATAGATTATACAATATTATTTAAAAATTCTTTTAAAGTTTAAAATCGGTACAGGCTAACAGCTTATGGATTTGACTGGCCTTTTTTCTTAGTAGAAAAATTAGTTCCTAAATTTCTTACAGTTCGTCTGCTAGCAAGTTTAATTTTTGTTTATTTTTGTTTTTCGTAGGTAATCCCAAGCAGATCCTCAACTTTTAAGTCCAAAATTATTTGTAATTATTTACATAAGCTGACATGCCGAAGTGTACTTAATTCAGAAAAAAAAAAAAAATTTGCCAATCATTTTTCAAGTCTTTTTTCAAGATCATTTTTCACCACGATGTTATCGGTTCTACGGTTCCAACCACTTCTTGTCGGGCGTCAAGCAGGCTCTTCTATGATCACGCCTCGAGTTGATCCTATTCGTCGTGTATTCTTGTCAATCGGAAGGTCTGGTCGCTTTCAGGCACGAAGAGGCGATCCTCTAAATCATTTAACAGTTAGAGACCCACTACCAAGTGGACCTAAACTGCTAAAACCTTTTTTCTTCACCATTGGGGTATTTTTCTTATTACATAACCTTTGTTATCATATTCTATTATTTAAATCATTTTTTGTCACTATTTAGTTTTCAGGCTCTTGCTTTGCATTAGCATCTATTTGGGAATATGAACAGATGAGAAGCCAAGCATTGGAATTCAAAAATCGTGCAACAAACTGGATGAAAAGACAGACCCAAAGTCAAAAACATGTAATTTATAACACTCCATAAATTAAGATGCTCAGAAATTCACCATAACATTCTCATTCATAGGGAGAATTTAGAAATCATTTGAACATGTGGTGGAACAGTCTCAGACCAGAGAACAAATTATTTTATGGAATTGTCTTCATCAATGCATTAGTATTTGCTGCATGGAAAGTACCAAGTTTGAGGGGTTTCATGGTCACCAACTTTTATGCTAATCCTTTCGCGCGTACGTATATTACTTTAATCTATCTCGATTTCAAATTATAAACCTTTTCTGGCTCTTTATACTCAGGCGCGGTATGCTGGCCGATGGTTTTATCCACTTTCTCTCATTCAAGTATACTACACTTTGGAATCAATATGTTTGTCCTGCAATCATTCATGCACGGTATGTTAATTTACAATTTTATCTTAAAAAAAAGTTGCCCGCTTTATTTTATATTCATTATTTACAGTTGCTTCGGATTCCATTATGGGAAAAGAACAGTTTTTAGCCTTCTACCTGTCTGCCGGAGTTATATCTTCACTTGGCAGTCACATATTTAAAGCTCTTACACGTTCTCCCGGTTTTTCTCTTGGAGCTGTAAGTAATATGAAACTTTTTTAAATAGACCGATTTTTAATGTTTGTAACGATTTTCAGTCCGGCGCAATTTTGGGCGTTCTTGGATACTTTTGTTCTGTGTATCCAGATGCACGACTTCAGATTGCTTTTATACCCGGTTACACCTTCTCTGCCGACACGGTGATTATTGATTGGAAAGCAATATTTACGTTGTATTAATTATATTTTACCTTTTTATTTATAGGGTCTGAAAGCTATGCTCTGCTTCGATACTCTCGGATTACTATTGCGATGGAAATTGTTTGATCATGCAGCACACTTGGGCGGTGCACTTTTTGGAATGTAAGTCATTCGCGGTTTTTATAAATTTCCTCGATCCGATATTTTAAAATAAAGATTTCTAAATAGGTTTTGGTATTACTGGGGCCAACAAGGAGTCTGGAAGCAGCGAGTTGGTTTCTTGGAAGTTTGGCACCAGTTCCGCAGTGCGGGACCGAGTGATGAATGATGGCGTAATTTGGCAATTGTTATTTGTGGCTCAGTGAAAATTTACGAGAGGTTGCAATACAATTACTGTACAGTTTACAACTTTTTGTCTTCGTTATTCCTTAATGCGCTAAAAACAATGTTTTTCTTTCTTTTTATTTTCATATATATTTTTCCTATAACCACAAACTATTTAGCAAGATTTTTTTTTTTAATATTGAGGAACATATAATAATTGTTGTGCGTGACTCGATTTCATTTTTCCGTTTTCGTTGTGGCATTCGTTTGTGATGTCGCTGTCGCCTCTTCTTCGGGTAGATAGTGTCGCCAAGATCGGTACAAGTAGCGGGTGAATTTTTTAAGCTGTCGGAATTTACAAAACGCGGAGCCTTCAGTGGCCGGAACGTGTTGCGTTTGGATCAGGAATCCCTTTTCTCCGAAAGATTGCTCCATCTTTTGTCTCCTAGAGAGTTTCTTTGTACTTGTCTGGGAAGTGACTGCTCCTGCTGATCTTGCAGCAGTTGAATCCGTCTTGGGCGGAATGCTCCATGAAGGACAAACAGCTTTAATGGGCAATAAATCCGGAAGAGGTTTCGGCCCAGCTGTTGAGGATGCTATCGTTCCAGCTGCTTGCTAAAATAAGTTGAAAAAAAGAAAAATGTTATTACTACGGTATTGTTTTTCTTCTTGTTAGTTGCAATTACCTGATTATGTGTATGAGATGTACTAGGTGCTACCGAGTTTGAAGCTTGCTGAGTAGCACCAAGTTCGGGAAAGAAACGGAAATTCCCGCCAGAGTCGATGGACAATACTTTTTTCTCCTGTAAGCGAGGCTGCATGCCGGACACAAATTTAAACTTGCATATACACACATCATTAACCGCAAGTTTTTCTGGTGGTAAGAAAATGGCTGAGCGCTTTTTTCTGCGGCGCAATACTGCGGAACTGGAAGAGGTGGACGGCGGTAGTGACAATTTTATGCTTTGATCCAACGGAATTGGCACAGAGGATTCGTCCCGAACGCACAAATTAAGCGGCTGATAATCTGTGTTTGACTTGGTAGCAGCAATCAATCGGCATATATCACCTTTATCGCGCTTTCGACTCCGCACACGAGATAGGTTAGCCATAGCACGAAGGGTAAATTACGTCTGCTCACTCCTCGGACGGGAGAAGCAATGCCCCAGATGGTTCTTATACTTATCCTCCACGATCCAGCACAATATAACCAAAAGTCTATAATTAGATGGGGCCGTATGTAACCTTACATAGCAATATGGAGTTCGCGCATTCCTTGCGCTGTGGCAGCGGCGTCAACGTAATGCATTCCAAAAGTGGTGTTTTCATTAAGGCGCTAATTTTTTGAAAAAACTGAAAACCAATGTGAAATTTTATAAAGACAAAAATTATTATTTTAAAATTTCATATTTAAATGCTTTTAAATAACTGTGATTTTAAGGCTGTTTAGGCCTTTGGCTTAATCAATGCCCTTATATGAACAAATGTTCCCTCCCCCGCTGACTACGTCTTTGGCTTCTAATTTTATCCGGAGAGAGAGGGGGGTTCGTTTCGAAAGGACAGCGCAAGTCGACTACTGGAGTCGACTCTTGCAGACGACTTTTACAAGTTTCGAAGTCGATTCTGGAAGTTGTCATCAAACATTATTCTTGAAATGTCAGTTGCTGATGTGGATTTAGGTAGAAACAATTGGTAGTTTCACAGTTTTTCGTGATAAATAATTACAAATGGCGAAAGGTAACAATAAAGCCATTACAAAGACGTGCCCTACGTGCTCTAAACATGTAAGTTCCATTCATTTACTACCTAATTAAAAAGTTTTGTCCAATTATGTGATATTATAGGTTAACACACATGAGGCTTAATTTTTTTTTTTTTATGTAAGATGCCTATTGATTGTACAAAATCTTTGACTTTATTTTCAGTTAATCCATCTTAAATGTATAAATATAATATTGAATATTTGAATCTAACTTAAAAGGATCCAATTAATTGATATGTTAAAATTTTATTTAGGTGGCAGTGGCTTGCAAAAATTGCCCTTGTGGCCACACCTTTTTTGTTGCACGCCGTTCCTCAGCTCTGATGACCAAATTGAAGGAAGCTGAGTGTACTACATCAACTCGAGGGCCCACACCTCCCACAGAAACTATGACATCTAGGTCTCAATCAGGAATTCGACGAACGGAACGAGTCAAACGCGACAAACCTGATTTTTATAATGCATCTGAGTACAACAAACAGAGAAAGGTAATTATTCCCCTTTTCATTCAGAGATTCAAAAGATTTTATCAATATTTTTCTGCAGCCTAAATCATCCAGACAGAGACTAACTGCTAGTGTCAGTGAAGATCGCGATGATCCCCTCGTCGGAGAAGATGTTGAGCAGCCAAAACGGGGCAGAGGCCGCCGAAGGAGGAAGAGGAATTTGGCTGGAGAACTTATTGATGACAAAAAGATTGAAGACGATGAAGCAATTCCAGCATTGACCATTCATAAGCAAAAAGTTCTTGGCATAAGTCTGTGCGAGATTAACCGCAAATTGCTGGCAGTCAATCCCATTTTTTAACCAACAACCGTTATTTTTCGTCGCTAATTTCCGAAATAAACGTTTCAATTTCCGTGGAGTTCCTTTGATTTCAATTATTTATAGTCTACATCTATTTCATTCAATTGCGCAAATTTTAAAAACTTACTTTGATTTGATCATGATTGGAAAGAGGTAGTTGCTGAGATGAAAACGAGTTTGGCCTCAGGTTTAAACTAATTGGAGAAAATCGTGGAATCACGCGAGGAAGAAGAATCTGTTTTGGATTACATCGAGCTCATCTAAAACCTTGCTGACCAACTAGATATAGACTTAACCGGTCTAACTGACTCATGTAAGAAGTTAAAGAGAGAAAATTCATTGACTGTTAGAGTTTCAGAAGAAATTGAAAAGAATGAGGAAGCCGCTCCCGACGATCGTCACCCTTCATCAGAAAATACGTTTCACATCCATGTCCATGTCCACCATAATGTCGATCCTTTTAACCCTGTTCTTGGTCAAATCGATTTGATAGGCCTTGCCGACAAAGTGGCCGCAGTCAAGGAAATTGTCGATAACATCCCGTGGACACTTACCAATCCGTTAGAGAAAGGTTTCATCGGGACAAACTTAAGTTAATAGAAGAACCATTGAAAACCTGTTCAAAGATTACGACGTGGAAATCTTCATAGAAGATGAAGAAATTGTCATTAAAGGAAAGAAGGGACCTTGTGAGAAGGCCGAACATGCACAATCAACCTCGCGGCTTTTATTATTGATAATACATTGAGAATGAGGCCGAGATCATGTTCATATCTTAATATGAGATGCAATTGCAAAAGTTGTTTTAAATGTACGTCATTCTATTTAAAATTTTTTCATGAAATTCCGCTTTTAAAAAAAAGAATTATTATATACAATACATATTATTATTACAATTGTCTGAAGATTTAAATTACAAGATTCAACAATCTTTAAGGCAGAACAGGTCAATGGAGGTCGGATAACAAAGTTATTGAAGTGGTTCTCTCTTGAAAAGTTTATCACACACTTTAAAAAAAAATAAAAATATGCTATCATTAAATTAAAATTATTAAATAAGAATCAAATTTTGTAAGACCTAGAATTTGTAAAACCGGAAATCAAACATTCGAGTCGACCATTGCAACAAATCAGAATTTTTTTTTTTCAAAAGCAAAAAAGTGGTTGCGTAAACCAAGGATGGTTCTGTCCAGTCGTGTAGGTCGCCATCTTGCGTCCATTTGCCACACTTCTACTGAATTTCGTGGTACGTCTGAAGTGAGCACGAGTTTCAGGCATTCGCTCCTCCGGTTTCCCCCTCTGCGTTGGTGGCCCAGTGCATTGCCTACTAGACGAGTAGACGTCGTTTTTTCGTTCCACCGTTCTGTGTGTGTGTGACCAATAGCGGAGAGAAGAAGAAGCCATGCCGTCAATCTCATCGAATACCGTGGCCGCCAAAACTGAGAAAGTTATCCCGGTTCTGGACTTACCGGAAGCTTTCAAAGCTGCTGCATCCGTTGTTGAGAAGAAATGTCGGAATCTAGAAAAGCGGAAGGTAATATACTCTGTTGAATACGCCCTAATGGGGATGGTTTCGTAAGAGCCAATGCTTCGAGAAGGGGACCGCCATCAACACGCGGTCGTCACGCCGGTTACTCTACTTTTTTCTTTGTTGCGAAGAATGTAGCTGAATATTGTTTCTCAATTAGGTTCAACATGCTCTCATACATTTTTATCCAACTGTCATGATTAAATTACCTCACCCAACTTGCCATTTATTTATTCTACAAATTGTGTATTCAGGGGAAGTTGGATGGCTATCGTGAGGAGCAGAGCAAAGGGAAGAAGCTGTCAGCTGAGATATTGCAGGCTGTCTCCCATTTTGATGAAGTTGTGGCCAGCTTGGAACTTGCCCGGAGCTTGATTCAAGAGTTTGAGAAAATTGCCATCGACTCAGCCAAGGATGAGAAAAAGAAAAAGGCCCAAGAGCATGCTGATCGCAAGCAGAGTGAGCTAACTCGCCTCAAAGATGTTCTCAGTATTCAGGTGTGTTGGTTTTGCCCTTTTTTTTTACAGTTCAGTATTCTCATTTTTAATCTTTTTTTATTTAGGAGGTGTTCAGCTGCCTCTGCTCTAGCACAAACAGGGAGGATTTGCTTAATGGCTGTCGAGGAGCACCAGAGTTTAGTGAGGCCGATCTCCAAAAACTTGATGCCTTCTTCAGTCATATAGCTGTTGACCGAAACAATCTGACCACCACTTTTGATGTAATTTGCACATTTTTATCATTTAAGATTTATTTTACTGTACAAGGTTTAATATGATAATTGTTTATTTCCTGTAGGATCAAGTTACCTCGACCGCACTCCACTATCAGAATTTACTAGACAATCGGAACAAAGAAGTGGCTGGCTCGTCTTATCGTGAAATCAAGGGTATGATTCAACGCATCATCACGGCCGGCTACTTTGATTGGAAACCCCAGCCCGAGATTGTGGAGCCTGAACCGGTGAAAGAACCTGAAGTTGAGGCCTTGCCCGAAATTCACCACCAAGAGGTAAATCATATTACCCATCTTTTAAGTTAATTTTTAAAGCAGGTAATAGTTTTCACAATACAATTCTTTGTCAATGAATAGGTCTACCACAGTCTCCCTGATGAACGTACTTTCATCAACAGTGGCTTCGAGTACAACGAATCCCCTGCACCTCTTCCTACTATGCCTCAAGTTCCACAAACCACCGGCTACTTTCCTGTTGACATCGAGTAATTAATTGTCTCATCTATTTGAATTGATCAGTTTCTATTAATTTCATATTTATTTTCTGTAGCACCGACTTCAACTTCATCCAAGAATCCCTTATTGACTCTCATCCCGTCCTCCCCTTGGCTCCTCAAGCCTCGGTCCCTGTCTCTTTGGCTTCTATGGACTCGGCTGTCATGATGGTCCACTCACAGGTTCCACACAGT
This sequence comes from Chydorus sphaericus, assembly GCA_030141595.1. Classification (NCBI taxonomy): domain Eukaryota; kingdom Metazoa; phylum Arthropoda; class Branchiopoda; order Diplostraca; family Chydoridae; genus Chydorus; species Chydorus sphaericus. Next base: position 6,557,373 of record CM057931.1, read on the forward strand.
CACCTGGCGGCCTACTCTCTTATGTCCGGTAACCCTGCTGCTGCTACCGCTGGTGTTGCTTCAACCAATTCTTTGTATACCGGAGCCTCTCTCATTCCGGGTTCAGCTCCTCCGTCCACATTACCTACGGCTGAGTTGATTGCCGAGGCTGCTCGAACGGCCTCTCCCATCCCTCTGGTCTCAACGGAAACCGCACATTCAGTCAGCACATCTGCAGCCAACCCAACAACGACCACTAGCTCCACCTGGGCTGAAGAACCTCAAGATGACATGCCCCCCTTCCAGCAGGAAAACAATCGCAAGGAATCAAACACTTGGACTAACTCTAGTTACAGACCCAACGATCAAGGACAAGGTAGTCAATCGCAGTTTCTTTGTGAAAGAATATTAAATTATATTTGTCTTATGTTTTCTGTAGATGGTGGTCGTCGTGGTACAGGATTCCGTGGTCAGGGTCGAGGCAGCAGTGGCCCACGTGGTGGACAGCGTGGAGGAGGAGGAGGAAGTGGAAATGGATCCTCATCTGGTTTCTACAACAACTCAAGAAGCGGTGGAGAGCGCAGTTATGGTGGAGACCGCGAAGGCAACGCTGCTGGTGGCGACCGGTCGGACAGGAGGTACGGCGGTGACCGCGATCGTTTCCAAGGCAACGGAGGAGGCGAGCGAAATGGAATGGATCGCTCTGGATATCAGCGCGATGGTGACCGATCTTACCAAAGCAACAATGGCGGAGCCCGATACCAGAACACCAACGGAGGAGGAGGAGGAGGAGGAGACCGTAATTACCAGAGCAACAACAATCAAGGTGGCGGATCCTTCCGATCTGATCGCGGAGGAGAACGATCTACCTACGCTCCAAGGGGAAATTTCCGTGGAGGACCACCACGAGGTGGGCCCCGTGGTGGCGGTGGAGGAGGAGGACCTGCTACCCGCGGTACTGGTGGAAGCTTCGATCGCGGCGCTACCTTTGCCGCCAAGGAATAAATGTGGAACAAAACGAACAGGGGGATGCGCGTCAAACGTTTCGGAGTTCGTCATTTTTTTTTTTATTCATCCCCCTGATTCCACCGACGGAAGAACTTAAGCGAAAACACACATGGGCATTCAACGCCGACGTCTTCAATTCTCTTTAGATTTAAACTCGATTTCATTTGTATTTCTGTTGTGAGCTAGAAAAGAAGGAAGGAACGAATGGAAAGATTTTCTCTTTCTAGGCTAGCGACGTTAAAGCAGCCACAATTTGTCTTATGTTTTTTTTTTCCTACATTAATTTTCTTTCTCCCATTTTCACTTGATGATCCTCCTGTATCATTTCACCCTTCCAACGTTTGATGATGTCCATGTTACTCTATCCATGTATGTTGCACCTAGGATTCACACTGATCTACAAACAACATAAAGTAACCTTTCATTTTTTTTCTCGTGTGAAAGTGCTCGGAAGGTCATGAAATAAATTTTTTTAACCGAGACTATCCTTAGATTTATCAACTGAAGAAAAAAGAAAATGACGGGAAAGAGTTGTTGGGAAATCTCGTGCGTGAATTCACGGTCTGGTTTGTGGGTTGGTAACATTTTTAGAGGTATTTCAAATTTGATTTTTAAAGTCTATTTCAGGAGCCTTGCATATGCTCGAATCGTCTTTTAAATTTAGAATAGGTCTCTTTTTATTTTCTTGCGGATGGGATGACGGATGAACGTCATGTAATGCATCTTATCTTTGATTTCCGAATGGGTTATGCAAGGCCGCTGAGAGTTGGCACACAGTGTTGAGACATGGAGAACTCAGGGTCGATTGCTTTTTGTATGTCGCTACCATTTAGTCCCTGTCATCATTTATTAGATGGATCTAGTATATTATGGGGATACTTTTCAGAAAATAAATGAAACGAGGACGACAAATCCTGTAAAACCGGGCAACTGTCCAAGGTTTTTATTTGCCTACACCTTGTCTAGAGAAAGTGGAGGGATGAAGAATTGCCAGGCGTAGAGTGCATCGTAAATTGATCGACATGAAAAGGAAAGGCGCGGTCAGCCGACTTCAACCTTGAAAAGTGGTGTAAATTATTAAAATTGCAATCATAGCTAATGGTAAAACTTTGGCTGACAGGTACTGTACATACTGTCTGTTACTATTATTATTTAGCCTTTTGTTACAAATGCCACGCCTAAAATCGTCTTTGTTTAGTGCACGACCATTGCTACCTTGAAGTAATGTTCCGGATGTAAAATTAAGGAACTCTTTTTTGTTTAAAAAAAAAAAGACCAACTATTTCGCTTATATTCAACCGTGAAGCGGTAGAGGGGAATCGAGTCACGTGACTCGAGCGAAACTATCGCGATAAGTTGCGCATCGAAATCGATGCTTGAAAACGTGTTTTTCTAGAGCTCCAATCGCTCGAGGCAGGACATTCTCTTGCTGGCAGCTGCTCGAGGCAGTGTTGGTGCGGCTGGGATAAAGCGCCCTCTTTGCTACAGTGAGAGACGGGTGCAGCAACAAGTGTTATTGTGTGTTATATTTCGTTGTCAACACAACAAACTAACAAAAGGATTACTTGTGATATAAATTTTACGTGGGTGTGTGTCGCAATTTTGTGCTCAAGGATTAACGTTTGAGTGCCTTGTTCAAGTTTCTTCCGTTTGCTCACGTGAAAAATGTCGGAAAGTTTTCTCTCTTCATCCAGGTAAACAACCTGCGTTCCTAGCATGTATACTAGTAGGCCAGACGGTTGCAGTGTTCGCCAAGCGGAGAAAGTGTGTCAATAATTTTTTAGTCGTTTCGCGGAACCAACCTTTATTCGTCCAGTTAGAACCGTGTAATTATTATACTGGTGAATATTTGCAGGTGCCTCTCCTCCTGATGTTTGTGGTAACCTCTACTAGTCCTGTCACCGTCTCTCCAACTCAGTTCCACCGATTGTGACCGAGATGATTCATCACAATCAAAAGCTGGCCTGCTGCCTGCTGCTCTACTTCACATCGGTGAGTGAACATTTTAAAATGACTGATGACCATCTATTATTAGATGTCATTTACACTCGGTTGTGTTTGAATCATCCATAACAATCAGTCAAGTAGTTCTTAAAAGTTTCATCACTACTGTTTTCTTTGGCAGAGCCTGTTCATTTTGTAACCTGTCTTTGTTAATCTGGGAGGTTGTGCAGTAAATTTAGAATTGTTACGCGGTGCAGCATCAAATGGAAACGTCCGTGTTATTAAAGTGACGGATAGCTGTGCCAAAGGCATTGCTCCAGATGCTCTGCCTGCTCATTCAGCGTATACCGTTACAATCCCCGTGTTGATTGGCCCATTTCCAAGTCGTTCAATCACATGGCGTCCGTCGTCTCGATGTCGTGATTGTCTCACCCTCCTTTATACATAGCCTTTAAATATAACTATCCCTTTGTGTTATCCCTTTGGATAAATATACATCAGGACAGGCCGTCAAGGGAAGAATAACATTAAGCCTGTTCTTCTATTTTTTGTTTGATAAACATTTCTAGGCTGTGTTAGTGCTAGGAGCGGCTGAAGCGGCTACATTGAGTGTCAGGTTCCCACCGGAGCTGGCACAGATCCCGCCAAGTGGAGGGAATTACCGTCTCGATTTTTGGCCAGCTCAGGTAATAATTAGAAAGCACTTTCATTTTTAAAAAAGATTCCTTCCAAATAATTAGCATCTCTCATCAGGGAGTTCCACCACCAAACAACACTGTTGTGCCGTCCGAGCTATTACAGCCCATAGAAATACGCGGAACTCAACCTGGCACTAATTATCGTCTCCGACTTCTCTTTTGGAATGCGACTCACGGAGCTCTACCAGTTTGGTCACTCAATGCCCCGACCGGTACGTCATCAATTATTCTCCTCTTGTTATAGTTCTCATTTTAACAATCTTTTCTTTTTCATAGCACCGGAGCCACCGTCCAACTTGGCAGTACGTGTGAGGAAAGTAGCTCAAGTGACCTGGGATCCGCCAGCAGTTGGTGGCGTCACTGGTTACAAAATCAAGGTGTGTAAACGTTGTCATAAATATTGTTTGTCAATCAATTGACTCATTTCACCTTTTCTCTTTACAGCTTCACGCCTTATCAGAGCCTTCGACGAGTGTCCGCACCTTCGTCCTCTCTGAAGATGCATCGCCTTTCACCCTGCGAGATCTGACGCCAGGAGCCAGCTACCGCCTGGAACTACACTCCATTTTCGAGAATCGGGACAGTGATGTACCGGCTGTCCAGAATTTTACTACCAGTAATCAATTTGGTTCTGCAAGCTTTCATCTTACTTGTCTAAATGAAAAAAATATCTTATTTTTAGGACCAAATACACCAGGAAGATTTATCGTTTGGTTCAGAAACGAAACTACCCTCTTGGTCTTGTGGCAGCCTCCGTATCCTGCTGGAATCTATTCTAATTACAAGGTAGAATTCATCTTGAAATATCTAGTTTGAATATAATGATTGATTCTTAACACGTTTTTTTTATTTTAAAAAGGTATCTATCGATCCTCCTGATGCTGTGGAAAGCACGTTGGAAGTAGAAAAGGTTGGAGAGCCACCTGGTCCCGCTCAAGCTCCTTTTTATGGCCTTTTGCCAGGTTGGACACTCCACTTGAAAGTGATTTAAATGACATTACTTTTGACTGTTATATTTTTTTGTTTATCACAGGAAGGAACTATAATATATCGGTGCAAACGGTCAGCAACGGAGAAATATCGTTGCCGACAACTGCCCAATATCGAACCGTACCTTTACGTCCTCGAAATGTTACATTTGAGAAGCGTTTAGTTACATTCGATACATTTCAAGTGCGATGGGAGGAACCTAAAGGAATTAGGTAATAAATCAATGCGCTTATGACCCGATAGATAATTACGTAATGAATGGCACTAATCTTTTAATTGTAGTGAGTTTGATCGATATCACGTCTCGATCGGTACTGGCCGACAACCGCCAATCATCGTCGGTCGGGATGATCCTCGTGTTGCTGTTTTCAACGAGGGCCTGGAACCTGGACGAACATATCCAGTCTTGGTTAAAACTCTTTCGGGAAATGTGGCTTCCTGGCCCGCCACTGCCAACATTACAACTCGTAAGTTGACCTATTATAGCCTCTAAATAATGAACTGTTCTTGGAATTCATTTGTTTTTTCTTTATCTATTTGTAGGGCCTTTGTCAGTACAAAACTTGACGGCATCATTGCCCTCTCCGGGGACCGAAGGCGTCACTTCCGTCTCGGATTTGGTCTTGGCTTGGATACCAGATCCCCGCTCGCAGCAGGACACGTATCGTGTGGCCTATCAAGAAGTAGTGGAATTGTCGGATGGGAACGTGCAAGGATCGGCAGGCGACGTGACTGCGCTGAACGCCGCTGATACGAGTGGTGTCATCGTAACAACATCCTCGCAGTTCGTGATGACGTCATTGCTACCTGGCCGCAATTACTCGCTTTCCGTCATCTCCTTGATGGCTGGAATGGAGAGTGATCCTGTAACGGTTTACCAAGCAACACGTAAGCAATGCGTCTGTATATACAACGTGATTTATGTTTCCTCCTCGAATTGTACGCACTATGGCTATTTCTAAGATTATTATTAGATTACTTCCCGTCACCGACGACCTATTTTCACTCTAAGTAACCTTGAAGTTTTTACTACATTATAAGCTCGTAACATGGATGAAGGCAAAAATACTGAGAGATAAAAACTCGTAAATTTATTAGGATAGCCAACGTCAGCTGTTCTTGTACTATTTTAAGAGAACAGTTTAATGAGGTATTACATCCTAGCTCCACAAATCTACTGCCTCCTTTCAAGTCAATTTTGCTGCTCCGGCTCTGTTAATCGCAAGCTGTTGTAACCCATCTGTTTTTAACTGGTTGACAAGAGTTTATGTCTTCTTTACTTCTATACCAGTCCTCCCCCTCTGTTTTCGTGCATAGTTATTTTCATTGTGGGGCTATTTCTGTTTACTTTAAGTAGGGATCCATAGTTTTAGTGTAAAGCAAAATATTTTTAAGTTTGAAAAAAATGATTTCTTTATATTCTCTACATAAGTGCTAGGATAGAGACCAAATAAACAATGAGGTTTTGTTATTGTTTACATAGGGCCTTCTTCCCCTATCATCGAGGAGCTGACGCCGGTGCTCAACGGTCTCAATGTTTCCTGGAAGTCGGACGTCACCAGTAAACAGGACAAATACGCCGTTGTTTTTGTTCGCAACGATACGGGTAACAACTACAAAATAGATTTCCTGTTTATTGCCAACCTTGACTATTTTTATTTATGCTTTTAATTTATTTTTTCCAGGAGAATTCAAGACGCGGGAAGTATCGGAACCGAGAATCTTGTTGGAAAACCTCTTCCCCGGCGCCGGCTATCAGATCAAAGTCTTTGCCGTCAGCCATGGATTGTGGAGCGAACCGCACACCCACTTCCAAGCCGTCTGTAAGCATCTGTCGTGTCTTTTCACTGCTCTCTTATTGTGCCAAAAGGCGATCCGTGTTTCTAATTTTAGTCATTTACTCACGGCTTCACTCCTTCACCATTTTTCATATTATTTATTACAGATCCTAGACCTCCTAAAAATGTAACCGTAGTGGCGACCAGTTCGTCCTCTTTACGACTCACCTGGGTTCCTCCTGTGGATTCCCTCTACACAAACTTTGTCGTTCGCTACAGGACGTCGGACAGTGTGAATTGGGCAGAGTTAAACACCATATCCGGAATGGAGAGTGAACTCAAACAGCTATCGGCCGGAGAGAGATACGTTCTGCTGGTTAACTCGGCCAGTCACCGGGTCGAGAGCGCTAATCCTGTTGAGCTCCAACATACACTTTGTAAGGATTCATTTAACTCGAAACCAGTTCAATTGGTCTAATCGCTTTAAAAAATGGACCTTGGATTTATTTATTTATTCACACCAAGTAGTGGAATGACGGCTTTCGAACAGGAAAAAAAAAATACTGTAACAGCTGTGCTAGTTTCTCAATCTTTTTTTAATGGTTGTCCGAAATTGTGGTTCTTATCTCCCAAATTAAATATTTATTTGTTTTTTTTTTTACTCTTTTTACGGATTCCGTCATTACTTGGTCTAAGAATCATTTTAAAAATGCATGCAACTGTTTATTAATTTATTTAACTTCTTCCTCTATTTTAGATCCAAATCCTGTTGCAAGGTTGACACCTTTAGTCGATGCCACCAATGTCACACTGACCTGGGAGAGGCCAGCTGGACGCGTGGATATGTATCGACTCGTTTGGTTTCAGGCTGACTCAGATCCCGTATCTCCAGTACCATCTAGCACAAGCAGCTCTACAACAAGTTTACCGGACGATTCCCGTCGAAGGCGGAAAAGGCAATCGGATCCACCTCAAAAGCGATCAGTTGTTGTGCAAGGCGACTCAAATCATTCATACATTGACACGCTCTTTCCGGGAACGCTCTACGTTGTCGAAATGACGTCAATCTCGTTTGGCGTTGAAAGCAATAAGACTTCTCTCACTCTTAGAACCCGTAAAACTTTTTAGACATTACTTATTCGTGACCCGTTAAATCTCATTTGTTCTTTTTTTTTCCCTTTCATTCCGGATTAGTGCCGCTCATCACGTCAGACATTGTTATCGTCAAGCGGCACGAGACGAATTCGCTTACGCTTCGATACACGCCTACGCCGTCGTCCATTTCACGGTTCAACTCTTACCGCTTCTCTCTGTCTGACAGTACGAAAAAGACGTCTGTCAAAGAGAAAGCTGTTGATGATGCTGACCGTAAAATCATCTTTGAAGACCTTGTTCCCGGTCGACTCTACGAAATTTCAGCCTGGACTGTCGCTGGCGGTGTTACGTCTCACCCAGTCCTTAAGCAGGATCGACTCTACCCAGAACCCGCAACCAACATAAATGCATCCGATATAAGCGATACTGAATTGACGCTTTCATGGACTGCTCCCCAAGGCGATTGGAGCTCATTCGAGGTATCTGCTAATTTTTGGGTTTCACGAAACCAAACTTTCTTCTTAAGTGCTTCTTTTTTTCGTCTCGGTTTTTTAGTTAGAGTATTTGGATTACCACAATCGGCTAGTTAAAGAGTCCACCTCAGAAACTTTCATCACTATCACAAATTTGCGGCCGCATCGTAACTATACGTTCACTGTATACACTCGATCAGGCAACAACGGATCCGCTTGGAACAGCGTTTCTAACCCTATGAGTGCCTCGTTCAGCACCAGGGAATCCGTTCCAGAAAAAGTATGCAATTTTTTCAATTCGAAATGGTCGTTTCTTCCCAAGGACTATAATAATGGTTTTTTTCTGCAGGTGCCGACATTTGCTCCGGTTGATATCCAGCCCAGCCAAATAGGATTCGAATGGACGCTGCCAAGCCAAGATCAGAATGGTGTATTGGTGGGATTCACAGTTTCGTACGGAATAAAGGTTAGATCCTTAAAATGCCTTTGACGATTTGTTACGTACGGTACTTAATTTTTAAATAAATATTTAGGGTTCTACTTCGACGATTACCAGGGATTTCCCACCGGGTAGTTCATCTGGTACCATCAGTGGTCTATTCCCGGGCAAGACCTACTTGTTCCGAATTCAGGCTAAAACAAAAATCGGATCAGGAAACTCGACAAAATGGGAGCAAACAATGCCAATTTGGGGTACTGTTTTAGAAGCATTTGAATATTAGCTCAGATACTAATTTATTTTTGCTTTTAAAGCTCCTCCCAAGCCAACTAAGAAAGAGGTCCCCGAGATTCTTGGCAAGACAACTACGACAGTCAGTCTCCAGTATAAGAAGGGATTGTTCTCTGACGAAAACGGCCAGGTAATAAAATAAGAATATAAATCAGACACGATTTAATAACGAATCTATTACTCGTGGTTTAGGTGATTGGCTACTCTATCATCGCCAGCGAAGAGGAGAGCAAGGATGCTTCTCTCTTAGAGTTGCCCGGTGTGTTGCCCCGCTGGAAAGACGTCCAGAGCTACAATACGTGGCCGGCTTATCAGACTGTGGAAATGTACAATCCATTCCTGAATTCGACCACAGAGGTTTTTACTGTGGGCCATGATGCCTGCGAATCCAGGATCCAGCTGTCTACTTACTGTAACGGGCCGCTCAAACCGGGCACGACCTACAAATTCAAGATCCGTGCCTTCACTGCCAAGGATAAATACACAGACACTTATTACAGTGCCCCCATAACTACCGGTAATTCATATTTCACATTTGAGAGAATCTGTTAAGCAATTCCTAAGTATTATTCTTTTTAAAGATCCGGATAATTCGACCGTCATTGCTGGCGTTGTTATTCCGGTCATTTTGCTGCTCTGTGGAGCTGTTACGGTGGTTGTTATGAGAAGGAAAGGCCGGCGCAACGCTGCATCTGGATGTCTTGGGAAAACACAGCACGGCAACCACCGTGGAGTGGATGGGCTTTCCCTTTCAGATGGACTCGTTGATACATCGTAAGTCATTTCACAGTTCTCTTTTAAATTTCTTTTCTTTAATATCTTATTCACAACTTTCAGGAGACCAGTGAAACTGAAGGATTTTGCTGAGCACTACCGTCGTATGGCAGCCGATTCCGATTTCCGTTTTTCGGAAGAGTTTGACTGTCTTAAACACGTCGGGCGAGATCAGCCTTGCGTAGCGGCCGACCTGCCCGTCAACCGGCCGAAGAATCGGTTCACCAACATTCTACCTTACGACCATTCAAGATTTAAGCTCTTACCTACTGACGATGAAGAAGGTTCCGATTACATCAACGCAAACTATGTTCCGGTTAGCATTTATTTTATATATTACAAACTATAAACTAGAATTCATTTTTTATTTTTCTCTTTGTAAAGGGTTTCAACTCTCCACGAGAGTTTATCGTTACACAAGGACCTTTACATTCGACCAGAGATGATTATTGGCGGATGACTTGGGAGTCTGGAACTCGAGCCATAGTCATGCTCACTCGCTGCATTGAAAAGGGGCGGGAGAAGTGCGACCGTTATTGGCCCTACGACACTCAGCCCGTTTATTATGGTGATATCCAGGTAAAATGTCGATCTTTTTTTTCCTTTTTAATGACAGTTTCTAAGTTATCTAATATCTTTGATTTTAGGTCACAATCTTGAATGAAAGTCATTATGCGGATTGGTCTATTTCTGAATTCCGCGTCTGTCGGGTAAGTTATTTGTTCTCAAAAGACATGTTGAAATGTATTATATCATATTTAATTCAGGGTGAATCGAGTCGCATTATTCGCCACTTTCACTTCAACACTTGGCCGGATTTTGGTGTACCAGATCCGCCCACTACTCTAATTCGATTCGTTCGCTCCTTCCGTGATCGAGTGTCCACTGATCACAAACCCATCGTGGTGCATTGTAGTGCTGGTGTCGGTCGGTCTGGCACGTTCATCGCACTGGATAGGTTAATCCAACAGATGCAGGTAATTTAAATCATTTCTGTAAGTTACTCGGAATATATAATATTCAAGTTCTCTTTTCCTTTTCAGTGCCAAGACTACATAGATGTCTTTGGTGTGGTTCATGAAATGCGCCGGGAGCGCGTCTGGATGGTTCAGACGGAGCAGCAATACATTTGCATCCATCAGTGTATATTGGCTGTCTTACAGGTACCAAATATAGCATCTGTTACAGCATCATTTTATGACTGTGACGAATAAACTTTTCGTCTTCCTATAGGGATTCGAGTATGTTGATACAAACAACGTGAACGGAACGATCGGCTCAAACGGTGCCGCCGCCTCGGTCCATCCTTCCATGAGCATGGCCGGTGGCATTCACACTAGAGAAATTCACGACAATCAAGGTTTTGAAGGTAAGCCTCGAAAAAAATGAGTTTGCATCTGGAACAGAATTTTTGTTTGTCTTTTTTTATCAGATGACGAGGGAATTGCGGAATCCGGAATGTGAATACTTAAGTGCCTTCATGATTCAAACAACGGGCATTCTTCTCCGTCAACAGGCTTATGTACTATATAAATGTATTGTTGGGTTTTTGTACGACTTATTATTACTCTCCCTCTTCTTTTCAACTTGTGACTTTATTATCAAGTTGAAAAAGAAAAACATGTGACCTCAACTTGAATCTTATTCCGTCCACTTTCTGTACTTATTTGTAGCTAGAGCACGTTTCTTATGCGAACGTAGCTCAAAAAGAATCTTCATATGATGCAATAACAGTATAATCAACGTATACTTTTTCTCTCTCTTTCTATACATGAATTAACGTATCGTATCGGCCATCTAAGCACAAATCTTGTTGGGATTGTAGGTTGTAAAATGTTATGGCGACGGATTTTTCTATTCTTTCTTTCTTTCCCTCATTAAAACTGAATCATAATGTGCAAATGTGGTTTTTGTATGGCAAAAGAAGTGATCATTTGTTTTATTTCAATGGCCTGACATTTGTAAGAGGAAGAAAAGAAATATATATAACTTTTTAAAGAAACGTTTACAGTCTTGATTGATTTCAGTTCGACGACCTGAAGGAGAATGCGTTCAAGGTAAAAGTCGTAAAAATATGTGTCGTAAAATAACTGCATTCGTCATGTTTCTGTTAGTCGTAGTTGCATTATTAGCCGGGTGTCATTGATTTTTTCTTAAAAGGACGTTGACGCTTTGAACGCATCACCCTTTTTGTTTATGATTTGATTGGAGCTCCCGAATCTTGTTTATAGCTTGCGAGTGACAAGTGCTTCTTGGGTCGAGTTCAATAGCCCATGAGCGTCGCACATAAGAAAACACCTTCTATATATAAAACCTCTAAGCGGAAGAGAGCACCTTCAGTATCCCAGGATCTCTTTGACTGCGATTGTCTCCGCAACTGGTAGGTTTAAATGTCAATCGTATATGTATTCATCGAATGTTCAATATTACTTTCCACTTAGAAGCCGCAATCAAAATGAAGTCCAGTCTAGCTGCAACACTGGTGGTGATTTTTAGCTCATCGATCCTGGCCAATCCCACACCTCGAAAGTGTAACAAACAGCACCTGATGGATCCTCCAGTCTTCACTAGAGCTGAAGAACCATCCTTCTACGTCATGAATCCCGAAGTCCCTTATCCTTATCACTTCCATCACGATGTAAATCCTTACAATCGTCACCAGGAGAATATGGCTGCCGCTCAAATCCGTATAATAATGATTTATTATTCACTATAAGAAAATTTTGTTAAAAACTCTTTCTATAGAATCCAGAGCGCCCCAGACGTCTCAAACCCAAACTCCAACGACGACATCTTTCTTCGGGATCGGCAGTATTCCTGAATTTGGAACAGTTACATCCTTCTCAAAACTGTTCCCCGTCTCTGGAGCAGCTTGCACGACGGCATCCGGAGATGAAGGCACTTGCCTCACTCAGAGCGACTGTGACAATCAGGCTGGAACAAAAGACGGCAATTGCGGAACAGTTTTCCTCGCATCCGCTGGAGTTTGCTGTCAATGTAATAAGCATTTCTTCTTCTTTTTTCTCTCAATTTGGATTTACGTTATTCTTTTTTTATGTTTAGTTAATATCAGAAAGTGCTCGGATACTGCCATCCGCAGCCCCGTAACTTGGTCTCCACCTGCTCGAGCCTTTAGCAAAGTGTCGTGCACCTTAACCTTCCCGGCCAACCCGGGTCTAACAGTTGCTGGAACCACTATCGGCGGTGGTCTGACGTCCTCCAGTAACAGCATCCGTAGCTGTCAGTTGAAGTGAGCGTATTATTTTTGCAAAAATGAAAACAAAAAACGGTTGTGTAAACGTTTTCATTTTATATCAGGGTTGAATTCATCAACTTCCGCTTGAGTGGACCTAATCCGAAGACAACGGCTTGTGAGGATGACTATTTTGCCGTCTCTGGAAACGCTTTCAAGACGCCCAAGCTTTGTGGCGATTCCTACACTGATCAGACGAGTACTTTTTATTTCATTTTTAGGGGGTTTGAACTGATAAATTGAACAAAAATTCATTTTAATCTCTTTATCAAAGTTTATCTGACGTTTAACTCGGACCAAGAAGACATTACGATGGGTTTCTTCCTATCGGATGCTTCAAACAAGGATTGGAAACTTAAAATCACTCGCCTTCCTTGTAACTCACCGGAACTTGGTATACATTTGATTAGTATTATGATACATTATAAGTCGACTAATTCATCTCTTTCATCCTAAAGCTCCAGCCAATTGCTTGCAATATTTTACTAAATCGGCAGGACAAGTAGAATCCTTCAATTTCCGTCAGGAAAACCCTACTTCTGTCCGACAATTAGCCGATCAAGATTACAACATTTGCTTCAAACAATCTACAGTAAATAGTCTTAAAAGATCTCTGATACATTCATTGAATTTATTTCCATCTCCTTACAGGGCTACTGCTCAGTGTGCTTTACGCCCTGTCAGACTTTAAAGAATGTTCCCGGTTTCCTTTTGACTAAATCTGTTCTGAATGGCACGGCTCGGCACGGTGTTACTAGCGGACTTAACTGTCCCGATCAGTTAATTATTCCAGGAGGAACAACCGGCTGGTCCCTGTCCGAGAATCTACATACTGTGGAGCAGCCCTCAACGTAGATAAGTCTTCCGATACAGATGCCGCAATTTGCAGTATGTTATCATCCTATTATAAAGAGAGAAAAAGGGAAGTTATTCATTTATATTTTCTTAACATTTTGCAGCAACATCTGACAGGATCACTTACATTACGGACTCAACGGAGGAACCTGATGAAGTTAACAACGTTGGTTTTTGTATGGCTTTTGCTCACAAGAAATGCTGAGCGATTTGTATTAATGACTAATTATCTATCCTAATTTATCTCATTTTTATAGCTTGCTCAAATAGTTAAATAGTTTAGATCCCATCATTGATGCAAGTTTCCCGGCTAATCTTTCAAAAATAAATTTCGTGTTAATTAAAAAAAAAAAACAGAGATGATTCAAGTCGATGTTTTTTCTATTTTAGAAGAAGAAAAATAATGCTTATAACAACAGTTGGCAGTGAAAAAATAATCAGTTCATATTTGGGGCGTGAAAAATTTCCACTGTTTCAATCTTTGGATGATTTCTTCAATATATTTTACGCAAGTAAATCCATGCGCATATGGATAGACGTAATCAAGGACGACTACTTTCGACGGTACAGTGCTGTTTTAATTGTTTTAGTCTTAATCAAACCATCCAGCACTCCACGGCAAGTGAGTGATGATGTCATTTCGTCTCCCAAGGAGGTGGATGAGTTCTTGCGTATTCTAGCAGCTCAATCTTTATGTCGTGAGTAGATATAATATTCACCCGCCGGTAAAACTTTCTCTCTCCCGGCTGGGCTTGATTTAAACATACGAGAATCTTCAAAATGCGAAGAATATGTACGAAACGTCTCGCCAAATTCGTGATGAAGTAAAGTATCCCGTTCCAAGGACGAAACTGGAAAGCTTCCAGTCTTTGAGCTTCTTAAGTCCGGGCGAATGTGTTCGATTTGGTACGATGTAATGCGGAAGATTCTGAATTGGGCACCAATCCGGCTGTTTCTTGATCTTTGACAAGACAGCCAGAGTCAAATCAACCGAAATGGGATGCCCATGATAACCTTCAGTCCGGTAGTAAAATATCAAAGTTAGGCAGCTGCTTTCGCCAATGGTAACTTTGGGGTTAAACATTTTAGGGTTCCAATCTGCATGGCGAATAACTTCTTCCATGACGAGCCCGTAGTGATAGAGGAGCCGTTCGGAACTGATTGTCCGATTCAAATTTTGTGCATCTCTTCTAATGAAATCGTTCACATTCAAGTTTTCTGGACCTCCATAGACGACATCAACCCAGTCGTCTTTTGCAAATTCGTTGAAATGTTTCAATACCACCGAAAAATCATACTCTTCCGGCCGGAAAAGGTTAGTCTTCTCGAAAAGCGCTGCCGTATCCAATCAATTCCGTATGTGCCAATCTCGGATCCAGGATCTCACATTGATCTATTAGGGATTGAAGGTAATTTTGAACGTCTTCAGAAACACGACACCACTTGCAATCAGCGGAATTGTTATTTGCAGCGAGAGTGAGAGTGATCTAGAGCGTACATATCGATGGCCCCAAAATCTGCCCAGCTTTCTGCGTCATCTTTATGCCAGAACTGCACCAACGTGTTCCAAATTTCGCTCTTTGCGGGATACATGATGGAAAATTTTTCCAAAGAGCGGTCAGAAATTCTTCTGTGTTTCAATTGTCTGGTGTAAGAAGAGTAGGAAATTGGAGGAGAAGAATTATTATTTCCAGTAGAGGAGCAATCCACCAACAAGCTCGTCATGGTATAACAATTATACGGATCAAACTTGGAACACTTGCGACACAGCGAAAGCGAACTCCGGAAAACATGGTTGAGATAATCCAACCAACTTCTTCCTTGGTGATCTCTAACATTTGATACTTTCAAATGTTGGTGGTGGTCTAGAAACCAGCTCACCATGGGTACGCATCCAAAGTTGGCCAAATCTAGTAAAGACTCGGGTGAAAATTTGAAGAATCGGCTAAAGAGGTGGTTTTCTTTGCGGACATATTCAAACACAGAGTGGAAATGCCCACTTGGATTAAGTAAGCAGAGCTCGAGAGGACTTTGACCGTCTCCATTCTTGAGTTTCAGCAATTGATTCCGTCCACTCGGATTGTTTGCCACCAAAAGCTGGATGATATCCAAGAGGTCGTCGTTCGTATAAAACCGGCAGAGGAAATGAAGGGCCGTCCAGGAATCCCGATCAGTGGCTAGCACTTGAACTCGGTAATCCAGAAACATATTTACGACTGTTATCACATCATCCATGGGGCATTTCCGCAATAAAAGATTGGAGAGCCGTAAAGCCTTGGCTTGTTTTGGCATTGATGTTGATGTTTCTCTTCTAAGCATTAAGCGAATTACTCCAATCAGATACTGGCCGTGTTGATGCAGGAGGAGTAAATGGAGAGCGTTGAATCCGTCGAATGTTTTAGCGTTGACGTCGATTCCACTATCTAATAAGATGCGCACGAGTTCTTGGAAAATCGTGTGGCAATGTGATGATATCGACAGAGGAGGTGGAGAGCATTCCACCCGTTGTCATCTTTGGAGTTTACGTCTGCACCTCGATCGACTAACAGCCGAACGAGAGGAAGAGATAAGCTCCCGTGAATTACTCGGCAGACAAATAAAAGAGGTGTTGCGTTAAGTTGTTTTGAATTGATTTCTGTTGGATCCTTGACTAGAGCCCGAGTTATTCGTATGAGTACATCTTCTCCTTGCACCTCCAATGTCCGTAAAACGGGCCACTAAATCAACTTCGACCTTATTCAAACAGATAGAATATTATAACTAGATCCGCCATTAAAATTTTATAAATAAATAAATAAATGCAATCATACTAGTTGGGTGTATTCCTTCAGCACTTTGATCCAATAAGCGATATCATCGTTATTATTGAGATCCATTGTAGAACACCAGCCATTCTCACTTTGAAATTATTCCGACTGACGAAAGTGTTGATTTGAGAGTAATGAACATTTGAGATGAGATACCGTGGTCAAGGGCTCCCGTGAAATTAACTCGTCTGTTCAGCTTATTTGCCTATGTGTCGTTTGCGACTCTAATAACGTAATATAAATAAAAGATGATAACTTAATCCGGGATAAGATAAACGACCTTTACGTGATGTATAATTCCTTCACGTGTCCATGTAAGAGTGTGTAAAAGATATGAAATTTCGGGTCGTAGTGAGTATCCAATCTCATTCGAGTTCAATCGCATATTTTGCTTCCTGTTTAAAATAGCGGTATAAAAATTCACTGCATATGCCTTATTGTTATGCTGGCATGACGGTAGCATGAAAATTTAATAAAAGTTTAAATATATTTAAACTAAAAAACAATGAATTTAATATTATGCAAAAATATTAAAACAATATCATGTAAACATTTTTATAGCTTTTAGGTAAAAAGAAAAGAAAAAGAAAAAGAAAGAAAAAGGGCTCGTCCGGGATTTGAACCCGGGACCTCTCGCACCCAAAGCGAGAATCATACCCCTAGACCAACGAGCCTGTATGATAACACAACAAAAGTGGGTATATATACACCACATAATTCTTTTTTCGACGACGAAAAACTAGTTTCCATGAACTTGCGACAAAATTAAGGTCAATTTCACTTTGTGTTTCCGCGAGATAGAATATTTTCATTTGTTTTTCTGGATTGATTGATAACAACACGTTTTGTTCTCGTGAAACACACGTTTTCCATTCCAACTTATTAGCGCCGTATTGCGTGCCAGCCTGCTAGGTCCCGCGGAATTCACGCCTTCAGGAAATTTTCAAACGAAGTTTTTTTTCTTTTATTTTTTGAATGAAATATTGCATGAAATATTACATGATATTGCATGTTATCAATAAAAATGCGACGTAATAAATATCTGTTATTTTAAAAAGATATCTTACCTGTGAATAAATACAGCTTGTAATAATTTTAAGTTGATGAAACGCACGATTAAAATTGTTGTCTATTTGTCGTTGCAGCAACTACTGTCTAAATCGCAAATCGTTGTAAGGATTATTGAAGCTTATAGTTAATCTGCTCATATTTTGGAATAATTTCTCTTTTTAAGAAATTGCGTTTTTGCGGCACTGGTAAATATTTGACCTGACCAGACTTTCGTTTGTAAACAAACGTTATAAATGATTATTTACAAATTATTTTCTAAACTCAAGTAAAGGACTCAAGCAATGTGTGCATTTTTAATTTTGGGCCACTACCGACTTTCTGTTTCGTACTAAGTTTTAAGATATTTTCATTTGTGCGTAGATAAAATAGGAATGCATCAAGTAAATTCAAAAATTGCAATACCAATGCTAAGTATTCATAATACCATAATCTTGATGTTCACACCTTTCTTATTATTAGTCCCCATCTAAATTCGTTGTCATCCTATCAACTGAAAACACCACTTTTCTCCAGTTTTCCCAGTCTCACTATTATCACCAGTAACGTGAGCGTGAGTTATTGAAATTTCGTCATAGCTAGCTCACACAAGACTTTCCTTTAAAAAAAGTAGAAACCTATTACGTATTCATTGGTCTACTCATGACGACGCTCTCGGGCGGAGAAAATCGGGGAGAAACTAATCGGGGCGAGGCTCCCATTTTTTTGGCGAAGAAAAATAAGACAACCACTTCAGGTGGAGACCACGATTGCATAATATACAGAGAGAAACTCATCCATGTCAAATAAGCAAGGTAATTACTACAGTTCGCTCTGAGCGGTGTGTAAAGTTCGGTCGGCGAAAGCATAAGCAAGAAAGTCTTTCAGCCGTAGGACGGCGATGACACTTTCTCCAGTTCCATCATCTTTCTCCTTTGACTTATCGGCGCCAGTATATTCTCGGTCGTTTTTTGGTGCAACTTTAGCCCATTTAGTTTGCACTACTATATTCAGACTCTGTCGGAGACGTGTGTTAAAGAGAAAGCATCCCATAGGTTAATTGTTCCAACAAGAGAGATGAGAGAGAGAAGAGGAAGAAACTGGGACGAGCAAAGTGCGCTCCAGCGGCCCAGTCAAGAAAACATATACATCAACACATTGGAAAGCGCGTCTATAGGGGAGAAAGGTACAGACGGGTGGAGGGGTATATAAAACTCTCTCATACCTTCACTTTTCCGTAACAGTTCATCCTCACAGACGGATCCAGAATGTTCTTACACTCGATGCCTCCTAGGTAAGGAAGTATCATATTGTTATCACATAATAAGTAGGCACGCTAACGAAATGTCCAATTCAGTTTTGACACTGGCCGCCATGGTGTGGTCCCAGCAGCAGCAACAACCTCAACAGATCCAGAAGGAAGAAGAACCAGATATCAACACTATTCCAGGTTTGAATTTAATACACAATTGAATATAAAATCAGTATGGAATTAACCTTAATTGCATGTACCTCAGGTGTGCCTGGTAAGGATTACCCAAACTTCCATGATGTTCCTAGAACCAATTTTGCTTGTTCCTGGTAAAATTGCTGGATATTATGCGGATACAGAGGCCCGCTGCCAGGTATAAGCTTACATTTTGAAAGCAGATTAATAAGTCTCTTACGGTAATCAATTTCTATGTTTAAAGGTTTGGCATTACTGCAGCACTGAAGGCTTAATGGAGTCCTTCCTTTGCCCCAATGGAACCATTTACTCTCAAGAGCGACGAGTGTGCGAGTGGTACTATGACGTAGGACTGCGAGAGGACCAACAAGTTCTTGGACGTCAACAAGGATCTTTACATTATTCCAAACTCGACCAGGACCAACGTTCCTCGGTCTGAGCAGTTGCAGGACAGGCAGCCTGTTCAACAGTCTGTTCAACAGCCGGTTCAACAGCCTGCTCAGCAGCCTACTCAGTTTACCAACAAACGCAAGAGATTCACTTTGTGGTAGTTGACCAGCTTCTAAATAAAATTAAAAAAAAGTATTAGGTACTCATCAGCGCATATAACTCGCGAGGCTAGCTGAAAGTGCTGGTCATGTACGCTGGTCTCTATACTAACGTAACATGATTTATTCATCGTGACAATCAATTTTCTCTCGTCCAACCATTTTTAATAAACTACTTGACTTAATCTGAAATCAAAAATAAATATTTCTTCTTACACTTGATTTTTAAAGCATGCAAATATTTACTCAACTCCGGTCTCATTATATGGCAATGCGGAATTTCTCTGATTAAGGTGTTCGATTACGTGTGCAACCGGCAACCTGTTCCCAAAATAGCTTTAGTCTTGAGCTCATAAATTAAATAGTTAATATAAAACATTAGCACATACTACGGGTTTTTATTCAAACCGTATTCAAATAGACGGAGGAGAAATGGCAACGTCGCTTTCATTTCACTGACAGGCGATAGTTTTATTTCCGTCTGCTAGTTCCAAAGGCCGATTGTTGACTTTGAGTCGTCCGTGATGCCCGTGATTTGTTTTGATTCGATTACACTTTTAGGATACCAGCTTTGTTGTATGGGACTTTTCAACCTGAATTGACGCCCACCAAAGCGTGGTTTTTTTATTGTTATACGACTTTTTCTTCTGGTAAAATGTCGGATATTAAACATAAGAAGCGGGAGTGGGCGCCCAGCTACACCAATCAGGTTGGCATAGCCTTTCTTAAATTTAACTTTGGAATGAGGACAGTACTTAATGAAAATTATTTTATTCAATTCATAGATGAGATTAAGACACTTACGGCAAGTTTCCGTGCGAGGAATCATTCTTGAATCTCCATCTGAAATAGGATAACCATGTTCTCTACTTCACTCTACATATCACTACTATGTCTGCTCCATTTTACACTAGTGAATCTCTCTCTGGTGTAAATATTGACTGGGCTGATCTTGATATTAGAAAATTTCCTGAAAGCATAGTTACATCTTGCCCAGGTATTTATTTTTTTTAGTAGTACACCTTGTATTCTTATTAATGACTCGTTCATACTTAAACTTTCCAGGTCTTGTTGTACGTCTGTGGTCAAAAGAAGTTGAAGAAAATGCTACTCCCAAACTGGTTACTGTATGGGGACTATACTTCAGTGGTCTTAGCTACCTTGGCTCTCAAATTCCAAAAGAAGGGGATCTTTTCTACAATAACACTCTGATTTTTGGTATGTCTTGGGGCTACTTTGTTGACCCAAAAACACTTCGAACACAGCTGGTGAGCCCTCCATCAGCTAATGACGGGAAAACTAATAGTTACAGCTTATCATCAATGTGCAGGTGTGATTACTCTTAATTCATAGCCTCTCTTTAATTTAATTCGATCATGAAATGCTTTTCAGAATTCCATCGAATGCAGCGAGCAATTTACAAAGAGAACTGCCGAAGCAGAGAGACTGCGTCAAGAAATCCAGCTCGCTCAATCCAATCCCACTCGGTATAGAAACAGCCGAATGTCTGTACGGGCCGTTCCTGCCGCACTGGCCAGCACTCCCGCGGACCTACAAGCATTACAAGAGCTGAAAGCACGGCGTCAAGTGGCTCTAGCTAGAGTGAGCATGTTGCAGCAAGAACGGAGCCGGCAATCGAAATCTCTTGAAAAATTGAAGGAAACACTCAAGACTTTAAGAGTGGATAATCATACTAGAGGTAAACATTCCTTGAATTGACGTACATTTTAAAAAAGTAATTAACTTAGTTTTCAATTTTCTTTCTTTTCAAAAGCTTTACATCTCAAAGAGAAGCAATTCCACTTGCAGATGGATAAAGATCGGTTATGCAGTATGGTGAAGAATGTTGCCGCAATAGAAGAGCAATGCTTTCGAACCCGATTACAACTTGTCAGTCGACGGCGGCAGCTCTTAGCGGAGCTGGCTGAAATATTCCCAATTATCCAGGTAATAGATCCTTATAGCTTTTAACTACTTTGAACCTGGCTTAAACTTACTTTGATGGCTTCAACAGATTAAAGAGGGGATGTATTCTATCAACGACGTCGTCCTTCCAAATGCGGATGCATTTACCGGATGCGATGACCTCCAGCTCAGCGTGGCTCTGGGTCATGTGACACACTTGGTTCAAATGCTCTCAATTTTTCTTCAGGTGCCTAATCGATACCCCATGACTGTCTGCGGTTCAAGAAGTCACATCACGGATCAAGCTAGCCAACGAGATCCCGAAGCACCTCGAGAGTAAATTGATTCTTTGCCCTTTCACCTTATAAATAGTCAAGACATTTTTTTTTTTATAGATTTCCACTCTTCGTCAAAGGAAAGGATCGTTTGTACTTTGAATATGCCGTTTACCTCTTGAACAAGAATATTGCTCAGCTGCGTTGGCTGTGCGGCCAGAATACGACGGATTTGGCCGCCACTCTTCCAAATCTTTTATCCTTGATCCAGTTTCTTCTCACTCCATCCCCAAAGTAATTGCTGATTGCTCCCATCAATGAACTACCTTTTATTTTATTTTTTATTTTCTTTTTTAAAGTGAGGAAATGAGGATGACGAAGCGCTCGGAAAGTCAAGTCGATAAGGGCGGCTTGGTCACGCCGAGAAGTGGCAGTATCACTTCTGCATCATCAGCTTCCCGGCATCTCATTAACAAAGGACAGCTCCACAGAGTGTCTCGTTCCTTGGCCGGCAGCCAAGTGAGCTTGACGGATCCTAATAGCATGGCTTCCACTGTGAGCTTGGATCATTTAACTGATTCACCACAGGCTGGTGGGTACTTCCGCCAGCCTCCCACTCCGCAGAATTCAGGGCAGCGTTACCCATGGTCCGGAAGTCAGTTTTCATCCACTATGTCGTTAGATCTTGCCGTAGATCACATGGGACGGTATCCTGGCGGTTCGCCGTTCTTCTCACCTGTTGCACATCAACCACTTTTGAATCACCACGGTGGATCTGCACCAGACTTGCTCAGTCCGGAAATTTGTCCTATTAAACTTAACTTTCCTACGAATGGTATTATTCAATTAAATTATATAATAATTATAATAAAATACACAAATATGTTTTAAATAGGTGAAGCCTCAACGGAAAATACTTCTAAGCAACCACAAAACGGCAATATTGAGACGGATTCGTCTCTTGCTGAATCTACTCCGGTCACGGTTTCGTCATC
This sequence comes from Chydorus sphaericus, assembly GCA_030141595.1. Classification (NCBI taxonomy): domain Eukaryota; kingdom Metazoa; phylum Arthropoda; class Branchiopoda; order Diplostraca; family Chydoridae; genus Chydorus; species Chydorus sphaericus. The sequence goes on from CM057931.1 coordinate 6,579,974, forward strand.
CATCGAGCCCGCAACTCCAGGATGACTTTCCTAAAGCAGCAGCAGTTCCTGATCCTCTCTTTGCTGACGACGGGATGGACAGCGTTTCAGCTAGAACTGAAGCACTGGCCGTTTGCAGCACGTTTAAACTGAGAAGTCGGAGTCGAACATCCTCCATTCAGCAGAGCAACGCTTGAAAGTTGCTGCTCATTTTGTATCCTGATCCTGGTCTGTACGTACACTTGCCCACGTATTCTCATTCCATTGTTTCCATTCCTCCCTTTTGTCAAACCATCATATTAAATAATATATTATAAGATTTGGTTGTTCTCTAAAACCTTGTAATATATATGGCTTATAGCTATACCGTATCGATCGTTGACCAGAGATATAATATATATTTGAAGAGCAAAAATTCCTTCGTCCTCTTTTTATTTCTTTGTAAAAATATCTTTTCATTGTATTACTTCTTCCGGTAGAGAGGAGGAACTGCCTTAGGGGATGATTACACGCCGTCGTCGTCGTCGTCCCCTTGCATAACATTTTAAAGCGTCGCCTAGCACCGTAGCCCTAGGGGCGTCTTACATTCAATTGTGTAAGTGTGTGTATGTTCACGGATGCGGTAGCTTTTCACACACACACATCCGTTGTGTTCTCTCATCAGCTCCCTCCTCATTCCGGATGTTTCTCGTCTGCTCCTCGTCCGCATTCCTTCACGAAGGGATGAGATGAGAGCAATGCGCGGATCCTGTGACATACGCATCAGCTGCTAACCGTTGCAGTAGAGAGAGGGGGGCTCTTCTTATTTATCAATAGAGTAAAAAAAGAGAGGAGGGGAATATATAAGCAACAACAGCTGCTTTCAGTTTGGGACAAGAGCGCGCATGTGAAAGAGGAGGGATTGTGGGGTGGGGTACCCAGCATGTGCGTGTGTCGAAGAATTCCTCTGGCATGAGTAGTAGTGTGCTGCTGCAGTTGCTATTGGACGTCCGTTTTCTTTTAAGGGGGGAGCTGGCCAGTAGTTGGCTGGATCTGAGACAGAGCTGACGCATCGTCAGGGAGCTCCCTAAAGTGTATGTGTCGTTAGAATGACGAGTGCTCCAGCTATGTCAAATAATGTGCTGACGATGGACGATTCAGATGGTGAGTAATATTTTCCTAGTCTATTAAGAACATATATATCTTAATTTGATGTTACTAGGGAGCGACGGGAGCGATTCTGATGCGACAACGACCTCTTCTACGGAACACCTAATGACCCGCGAAGAGAAGCTCTACGTACTGCGTCACACTCCACGTCAAGAGCCACAAGGTCAGGAGAGTAAAGGATGGCAGCAACATCATCAGCGCTCTGAATCTGCGACTGGAATCGGAGGATGCCGTAGCTGCCACCGCAGTGGTAGTGTTAACCGCCTGATGGAATCTGGACAGCACGATCAGCTCGCCGCTTCGTGCCGGACGCTCATCATTCACGGATCCCTTTCAGATGAAAGCTGGGCAAGGTAGTTATTTCTCTATCGTAAAACAATCCTGGCTGGTCGGCTGTGTTGTAATCCTAGACGACGAATCCCTTCTTCTCTTTCTTTCCCCTTTTTCCCGTCGTTTTTGATGAGCCATACCGTATCGGATGATCCCATTCAAGGGGGCAAAGAACCTGCTGCTGCTTCTCCGCCGTCTCCTATTTATTCATTACAGAATTTCACTCGAAAATTCCTTAGACACTCTTGAAAGATTTCCGCTGGATTCTCTCCAGGGAAAGTGAATGATTCAATAATGAGTCACTCATAAGACAAACATTTCAGGAATGTTTGTGATTGCTAGTAGTTGCTGGGCAAAAAAGAAAACGGGGCCAAGGAGCAGCTGATGCGTATTATTACGTCCATTTGACACGTACTACATGCTGTTACGAGGAAGAATCTTTCAATATTGAGAGCATATAATCATTGCTGACCAGGCAGTAGGAGGGGAAAAAAACTTGAAATGAGTCCAAAAGAACGTGAAAGATGAGAGTGCGCGGGTGGCTCCACAGTGGACTGTAAGGAAGGGGAGGGGAAGCTGCGTCTAAAATTACACTCGAAACACATCACACACTCGCATTCCGCAAATGCCTAGATCCTTTTTTTTCTCCCTTCTTTAAAACAAGGAGCTAAAAAAGAGAGAGAGAAAAAAATATGCTACAGTTTAAAGCGCGTGCGCTCAGTGCTCCTGATAAGCAAGGATAAAGAAACGAAATAATAATTAACTGTCGGCGGGTCTCTTATTTTTTCCCTTTTTCTTTACTCCCATATACGTATCTTCACTCAGTGTCAAAATCGTTGAGCCAGTTACTCGATGTGACTTATCGCTGTCCAACAGCCGTTCCAATTGGATAGTATTAGTGCCGCTACTGCGGATGCCAAGCTATTTTTGTTTTTCTGGAATTTCTATAACCTCTCAGGGATGCTGGATCGATCCCGGATTTGGGCGGTCTGAGCGGCTCCTCGCCGTCTGCTTACTTGACAAGCACACCCAACGCAAAAGGGTCCGTCTTCCGTCCGGCGGATGATGGTTTGGACGAAGCTACCGGAACGCTTCAGCCAGAGGATTTACTCCTTTTGGGTAGTGCCGATCGACGTCGACGCAGAGGCCACGTACCGTCCATACCATCTTCTGCGGCCGCCGCTTCTTCGCTCAACGGCCAGCCCAGTTTTACAACTCGATCCTTGCCTAGGAGCGCAAAAGATTTTAGTACACTTTACCGTCCAGCGGCCAGTCCTCATTTGACAAGTTTGGCGTCACTCTATCAAGAAGAACAGGAGGCAGAAGCGACGGATCATCACGCTATACTAGACGTGGCCAGCTGTGAGCGCCGCCAGCAGCTGAAAATGCTTCAAGGTCTTGCCAGAGAGATGAACTGGAGTCTTCCGGTCGATGTGACGGCCACTCCCGGTGTGATCTATCCGTCCTTAAGTGATGAAACGGATGTTAGTGCCACTGGAGTCTGTTCCGCTCTCTCTATGAGCGATACGCTCTTACTCAACGAACACCAGACAAGTGTCCAGCAGCAGACGCCGTCATCCATCTCGACCGGCACGTCATATACTAAGGATTTTACTTATTTAAGCAAACCACCGCCGGCTTATCCACGGAATATCAACAAAACTGTGCCTAATCCATCGACTACGAATACGAATAATGAAACCGCTGATTCAAACTCTTCCTCTTGCCGAAGGATCAAGATCCGAAGGGCGCTCTCTCGTTCTCATCCGGACCTGTACAAGCTGGGCAAAGAGCTGAGCAACAGTGGATCTGGGAGCAATAATACTACAATCTGGAGAGCTTTACGTCAAAACAAGTAATTTCCTATTTTCATATTTAAAATATTGATTAAATTCCCATAAAATATTCTATAATAAATAAGTCTAGTCTTGCTATTACTCGTTATGTATTCTAGAACATGAAAATCATGATGGAGTACAGAAGGATATGATAGGAATTTTGATTACTACTCGAAAAGATAAAAAAAAATTGATACCCATGGTATTGATTTAGAATGAGACGTAAAACCTATTGGGATTTGCGAAATAATAAAAAAATGTCATTTTATTGATACAATATAAATTTGTTTACTCGTCCCCACTTGTTTGAACATGCTGCTGCTGCTTCTGGGCGATAAGCCCAGAATGAACATTCCTGTTTCTATCTTATCTTTATTTTTAAAAGGTCATTTTTACAGGCATTTGTCTTGTATTGTTTGCTGTCTTTTCAACCCCTTTTTCGTATGTTATTATAGGGCTGACCCTTCGATAGCAGGGATCCCTTCAGCCAGCAATAAGGTCGATGAAAGCGGGAATAGCAATAAGAAAAATGAATCTTTTGGTGTCGATCCTGCTGGACAGTATCCACCAGTACCCTCTGCAAACGGCCAACAGCAATATGATGCAAATGCTGTTGCTCCCAAGAGTGACAATAATCAAGCGACAGTGGATGATAAAGGAGTTTGGAGTACGACGGAATTGGTGGACGCCATTCTCGAAGAAAATTTCAAATTGAGGCAGCAAGTACAGAGCCATCAGCACAACATCGCTAAATTGCAAAAGGTATTGCAATCCTTTATACTTTTATATTAGTCAATAACAGGATATTGCCTGTATTATGGGTGGATTAGTTTGTTCACATTCCAAAGGGGTTTAGGTACAGTAAAATGAGATTAACTGGGCTTCATGTGATTACTACTTTTCCATTTCGTCATTGCCATTTTAGGACTTATTTGGCTTTTAAAAATAGCACCAACAAATAAGAAAAAATAAAAATTGCTGAAAATAATATGATTTTTTTCTTTTCAAAGTTTGAGGAAGAGCTGAGTTCGGTTCATGCTGCTCATCAGGCTTTGATGCGCTCTTCTGAGCGGAAAGAGAGTTTGGAACGATCCGCTCGCATCCGCCTACAGGAGATCAATGTTGGACTTAGGAACCAGGTGGACTTATTGTCCACCCAGCTGGCGCTTAGGAGTTCCACACCTGGCTCCATGTCCGGCTCTGTATCGTCCACAATAAATTCAGATCACCATCCGGGTGGCATCGACTGGCAAGCGCAGGTCGCCCGCCGGGATGCCCTCATCGCTCAACTCGTCAGTCAGAGTAAGATTTCTCGAATTAGTGATTGAAACCTTATTGTATAACTTCATAAAAGTTGAGAAATTTCACGTACAGCTGATGTTTATTGTGAATAGTAAAAATGCTATGATGACAATGAATCATTTTGTGGTTATCAAATAGGATCCTTGACCGTTTCGTAATTTTGTAAACAAACCCCTAGACTTTCATAACTATTACGATTTACTAAAGCTTTTTTTGTAATATGATGACTCTTAAAAAATTGGATTGCTGATTATAGAAAAATTAGGACACCAAAAGAATAAGTGAGATAAGTCACGTTCATCAGTTAGGAATTCCGCTTTTTTAAAGTGAAGTCACGTAAAAAAGGAAATGAAGGATTATCTACAATCAGAGGCTTAAAAAATGTGCCCTGAAAAATTAAACATTGATTTGCCCTTGAGCATAATTATTTCGTATTGGTTTGCTTTTCCAGATAAGGAATTAATGGTGAACAAAGAACGACAGGACATTGAGCTTTGTGCCCAAAAGGCCACACTCCAACAGCAAAGATCCCATATTGAGATCCTCGAGTCAGCCCTCAGCCGGTCTCAAATACACGCCAACCGACTTGAAGAAGAGGTACTATATAATTTAATACACCAATCAAAACAGGATCGGGTTTTTAATATTCCACTAAAAAAACTAGTACCGCCGCCAGTGTAACGAAACTGGCCGCCTGTTCGTCACTCCGTCCAAGAATGACTCATCGTCTCGCCTCATGGCGGCCGGGGATCAGTCTAATGGCAACCCAGCTCCGGTGGAATCTGCAGCCGCCCAAAGAGAGAGAGTAAACATGGAAATAAGGTACCCATTCTGTTCCGTCGTTTCTTAAAAGTGGTTCAGAATAATATTAAAAATTTGATTAATTAAATTTACAGGATTCGAGATCTGGAAGCGAAATTATCAGAAAAAGAAATGCTCATTCATTTACTGCAACGGGCTTCAATGGACAGGGAGCTTGCCTTTAGTACTGGCAGCAATGGGAGCGGACGTCTTCCTGACTCCGTCTCGATGCTTCATCGACTTCATCCTTTGAACGGAACTGGGACAGGGCACCAGCAACATCATTCTAGTCAACATGAGAGTAAGAATCATCTTGTAATACCTTCTGATTTCTGTAATGATTTTCACGCTCTGATTAAATTAGATATCACAGCCGGTGGGAGCAGCAATAAAGGGATACGATCATCGAGCACAAGTGGAGTCTCCAGCCTACCTGGTAGCTCCAGAGGTAGCGCAGTAAGCGTGGCAAGTAATAGTCCAACGAGGACTAAACTCAATGGAGTGCCTTCCACCGGAAACGGTCCCAGCGCTAACGGGAATGACGGGCAGCACACGTCCGTCGCTAGTCAAGCTCTCAACGAGACGGCCCAAACTCTGGATAATCAGCTTCGGGCACTTGATCGCTTTTATCAAAATAAGGTTACACCGATTTTTCTTCAATCCAATTGGAACGAATTTTTAAAATAATGTTTTTTTTTTCATATTTCTATTGCAGCAATCTTTAATTCAGGCGCTTCAGTCGGACAAGGAGCGGTTCCCTAACAATTATTGGGCATCATAGAACGCATTCTTCTTGTTCAGATCATCATTTCAACTCTTCCTAATCAATTCAATTATATTATATAATATGATTTAAAGTCAATTGTATAGATGATATAATCAATGATGCTACGATACGTGAATTTCAACGGATACTTTGCACCTGCTCCTTTCATGGTGGAAAATATAGGAAGACGACGAAATAAGCAAAATATTTTGTTAACTTAATTTTTAAAAAGAAATGGCATGCGCTACCATTATGTTCACAATTAAACCGCCTCGAATGAGCACACTAGAGAACGCATTAAACACAAAGCGATTGATTATGGATACGAATATATTCCAGACTTAGACGAGATGTTCTGCGCATTTTAAGGCTTTACAAATTGGCTTTAACAGTGTTACAATTTGGAGGAGAGTGGTAAAATTTAAATGTAATAATTACCCAACTCTGGATTCATCAAATGAAGAGAGGAAACACAAGAAAGAAAAATTGCTGTATTGCCGTCAGAATCGGTTATTAATATCAAAATCAAAACATTTCAACTGATTGGGCAATATACAGGCTTTCCGTATCACAAAAGACATTAATCAATTAACCACAACAACAAAAACGAAAAGCCAGAATCTTCTCTGAAAATGAAATTTCCCTGTTTTTAAAAGTCTGAGTTTGAGTGCCACAGTTGGACAACCCATTTACATGAAATTGAGAAGCATTGCTCCATGTCGATTGATAGCTTCTTTCAATCAAACAAAGAGCTCAATTCGGGAACAATCCTGCACGAAACCTCTCCGCCGAATCCACCGCTGACAATCTGCAGAATAAAATACAATAATTTCCGCTTCGAAATTAACTATTTTCAAGTAAATTACCTTATCCCCGCTATATTTCATAGCCGTCAATGTTTTCATGTGGCCACCGGGGAGATCCTTCGTTACCGTCGGCGGCTTACGGAGAGTATCCATCACTCGAACAACACCATCCATGCAGCCCATTAAAATGTACCGCTTCTTGGCATGGTAAAGATTTACAGCAGAAGATGGCACTGCTCAATAAAAAATAATATTAAGAATTACAGTATTACACACACCTTGCAAAAACATTAAAAGTAAGGGACTTACGCGTGTCAACTTGAAACAGAGCATTATCGGAATCAGTATCGAAAGAGAAGATTTTTTCTGTGACGTCGCTACAATAAACCATGCTGTTGTTCGAAGTGATAGAGTAGATAGAGCTCCCAACTGGCATGTTGGTCTTCATCGTAAAAAGGAGTGCTCCTGTATCCAGATCAAAGATGACGGGATCTTTGCGACGGGCAGCTACAATGATGGCTCTTTTGTGTGACCGGAACTTGTTCACTTTAAGGCACAGAATTTCCGAATCAGACTGATTGAAAGAACAGTGTTGATTATTAAACTAAAAGAAAAATGCATTACACTAAAATAAACAAAATACTTTAAACTTGGCTTTGATTATTGTATTCGTCTTGGGATTGTAGATGAAAATAACGCCATCCCTGGATCCCACGTAGAGGCGCCCTTGATCTCTGCTGCCCGCCACGCACGTCACAGGAATGCCACAGCACAGCTCATTTGGCTGAGGCTCACTGTCGGCGGTTCTTAGTTCAAATCGACGGATGAAGCCATCCGAACTGCCAGTGATGAGGTGCAACTGATTGATATATTCTAAAGTATTTTCAGAGATTGCTTTGAGCACGCTGGCATCCGCATTGAGTGAGACAGCAAAAAGCCATGTCACGGGGTCCGTATGGCCACGAACACGATAAACAATCTCTCCAGAGACCAGATTGTAAACGTGAACAATTCCATCATCCGATGCACTGAACAAACATGGCCCATTGATGAAAAGGCAGCGCACGGACGATGTATGCGCTGGCAGCTGTTGCAAATCGTAAGATTTACTTGCCACGCTTGGTTCAGCAAGAGATGACATGGAAGATGGTGGATTAGAAACCGAATTTGTTGCGCTGCGCAATGGAGACGTGCCCTGCTGATTAACTGTCGTGATGTTCCCTACTCAAAAGATACACGGGATCAATAATAAATAAAAGCTTTTAATATACACATGTTTAAACTTACCACTAGACGCTGTTGAAGGTAATGAGTTTCTAGCAGCATCGTTTGATGGTGAAGGAGCAACTGTTGAAGATTTGCTCGGTGCTTTCGGGTTGATTGACTTGTCGGAAAGGGAAGAACTTTGGCGTGGGGGAGCAGACTGAGGAGCTGGAGCGGCCTTCAATGGCTTCGCGTTCAAGTTGTTTGATAGAGGCAATGCTGCAGCATTAGGAGCATTAGGAGGTTCCACAGGCGGAATCTTTGAATTCTTGTTGCTGGAAGCAGATTGCAAGGGAACATTAGAAGTAGGATGAGCTGCAGAGCTCTTTTGTGCACTATTGCTAGAAACCGAAGCAGCGGAATCTAAATTTTTAGTCACAGGCGGTGTTGTGGTAGAAGGAACCTGAGTGCTCGGTCCTTTCGATACGGGAGGAGCCAGAGTGCTGGAAACCCTTTGAACAGGAGTAGCAACTGAAGTTGGGGTAGAAGTGGCGGGGGCACCGGGCCCTTTCGATACGGGAGGAGCAGGATTGCTTGGAACCCTTGGTACAGGAACAACAGTCGAAGTTGACGTAGGAGTGCTCGTTTCTTTCGATACAGGAGCAGCAGCAACTGAAGTTGGAGTAGGAGTAGCCTGAGTGCTCAGTCCTTTTGATACAGGAGGAGCAGATGATGTTGCGGTAGAAGGAACCGTATTACTAGAACCTTTTGGTAGAGAACTAGCAATAAGTGTAGGAGTAGCAGGAGTGTTGTTTTCTTTAGATACAGAAGGAGTAGCCGCTGACGGTACAGGAGAGGCTGAGTTATTAGTATCTTTTGATGACGTTTTGTTGCTGGATTTTGAAGTAGAAGAAGACGAGGAGTGTTTCCTGGTTGAGCTACTGCTTTTGGATTTCGAAGAAGACGAAGAAGAGCTAGATGGCTTTGAGACTCTAGTTTGTGCGGTCTGATTTGTGTGTCCCACTTCTTTCCGCAAAGAGGAGGAGGGTGGATCAACTTCCATTGCAGCATCCACTCGATTCCATCCGTCAATTACAGCAGCATTTTGAGTCTTCGACGTGTTCGTTGCTATCTTCTTAGCAGTCGGTAAAGTGGCCTCGGATGATTTCTTGGGAGGATGAGATGGAGGAGTTGTATTTCCAGTGGAAACGTTTGAAAGCTTGGCGGCAACTTCTGATACTCTGTCTTTATTTTTGTCGTGAGTATTGTCATTCGATTTCTTCCTTGGTGGATCCGATTGACCAGTGTCGCTCCGTTTCCGTTTGTGCGCTGGCGGACTTTCAGTACTGAGGACCGTAACTTGCTGCACCTGTACACTCGGCGTCGTATGAGAGGAGGTTCCAGTGGAAATAGGCTGCGCCCCACTAGGTGGTGTCTCTGTGGATGGGACGACAGTGGTTCGCAAATGAACTGATTGCGCGTTACCAGCTAGGCCCCCAGATTCTTGGACATGACTAGGTGTCGGTACCTGTTGATATTAAAAATAAATTATATAGATAAATTGTTCCTAGCGCTCTCACTCACTCGAAATCGAATGAAATTTTGTGAATCGATTGGATAATTAAATGAGAAAAACGCCAATCGATTTTCATTCGAATCTCAAAAGCTTCAATCGATTCTCATTCGATTTGAAATCGAATAAAATCGAATATTGCCCTCGAATGATTTCGATTCGATTATCCATTCGATTAAAATCGAAACAAATCGAATAATTCCCAATCGACTGAGAGCGCTAATTGTTCCCCAAAATGTATTTGCCCAATTTAGTGTTTATCTAGTCACAAAAGAATGTATAAGAGGAAAATTACCTGCTGGCTTTCTGTGATAGCGAGCGATGGTCGGATGGGAGCTATTTGATCTGCAGTTGAGGTCACTGGCAGCGCTGAGTGAAGTGTGTCAAATTGAAGCTGGCTTTCTGTGATAGCGAACGATGGCCGGATGGGAGCTATCTGACCTGCAGTTGAGGTGACTGGCAGCGCAGAACGAAGTGCGTCAAATTGAAGCTGCTTAAGGGTTTGAACTCTACTGGCTAGTTCCATCCGTTCTTTCAGATACTCCTCTACAAGCTTATCAATGACAGCAATACGCTCATTTGCTTGTCGCTCTTCAAGAGCGTAGTCCGAAAGCACAAAATTAAGTTGGCTATTGCCTAGAACTGTCTGGACTTCCATATCTACTTGTTTCATGACAACTACACCGGTAGATTTGGCACCAGCAACGGTGGCGTTTGGTGTAGAAGCAGTCGATCCTGAAGCAACCGTGGAATTTGGTGCATTCCCAGGGGGTATCTGGGTGGCTACATTTGATCCTGGTACAACACCAATCGTTCCCGATGCAACAGTAGTAGGTGCCGGTGTAGTGCGATGGGACTGTAATGCAGCGCTAGAAGGATTCTGCGGGACACCAGTTGAATGAGAAGTAGCCACAGTCGGTCCCGATGCAGCACCCGTTGATTTAGGAGCGCTAACAGACACATTTTGTGCGACACCAGTGGATTGAGCAATTACCACAGTCGGTGTTGGTGCAACAGCCGTGGATTTTGAGCCACTAGCAGAAGATTTCGGTGCTACATCAGTGGATGTATGTTTAGATCCAGTCGATCCCGGTGCAGGTCCAGTTGATTTGGGTACGGTACCAGTAGATTTAGGTGCACCAGTAGTAGATTTTGGTGTAACGCTGGTTGATTTTGATGAGGTAGCGGTTGAATTTGGTGTAGCAGCAGTGGGTTTGGGTCCAGCTGTAGTTTGGGAAGGTAAAGTGCTGGATGCAGTGATTGGACGGATACCAGGAATAAGAATGAGTTTTTCTTGGCTCGGGCCTGGTTTAGAGGCATCCTCTTTCTTAGTCTGGGGCTTCGTGATCTCCGGAGGGGGTGCGTCGTCAAGATCCAGATCGATGACTGGAGGTGGCGTCTTAGGAGGAGGAGGTGGTAGCACCTCGATGTCATCATCTTCGAGAGGTGTCGAAGGAGAAGCTTCACAAGAAGGGTTCTCTTTTTCTTGCATTAAAAGCTGCATGACGTTATCCATTAAGGCATCCGAAAGGTAAACTTCCCCATCAACCGATAAGGATGGATCCAGTACAAAAGACTGTTCGCTAAAAGTAGAGTCGCTCGGACTGGTTCCAAACCGGAGGGCGGAAAGTTGCCGAGCTCGCGCTGTCTGGGTCTCACTCACCAAATGGTTGATTACAACTGAGAAATCCTGTCGCGTGGCTGATCGACTAGTTGTCGTAACTGCTGGTTATCCATTGACTTGATGTAACGGTTCATAACATCTTTGGTGATTGTCATAACTTGCTCCTTGTTTGCGCTACTTTCTTGATCCGTAGAGCTTGCTCCAGCACTCGGAGCTTTGCTGCTTGCTGAAGGCACAGCCTGTATCAATAGGAAAATTATTAATATTTACTTTGAAATCGAATAAAACTTAAACAAGTTTCAACATCATGTGATATTAGATGAATTTACCTTCTCAAGTTTGTTTTTGGACAGCACGAGAGCTGCTACTGGCACTTGTTTTGAGATTCCAAACTGTTGGAAGTGCCCCCACCGCGAGGGGATCCACTGCGATTTTGAGAATTTCGTCTCTGAGCGCTGATTCCAGCTGCTACTCTTTGCACAGTATCAGAGGTAGACCTACTTGGGCTGCTACTCTCACTACCAGAGATTCGAGATTCACGTGTCCTAGGCGGTAATGGAATGTTCGCCGAGGGAAGGTTTGGTAAGGATGGAGAAGGACTGGAGCCACCAGGAGTTTGTTCCTTATTGGCATGGAAAGCTTTCAAGGAAGCTTTTTACTTTGTTGGCCAAATCCGTGTTTGGTTGTTGGAAAGTACCGGATGTGCCCAACGGAGGGGGTGAAGGAGGTTTTGGAGGAAGAGGCGGCTCCTTATGTTTGTTAAAATGGCCAGCTTGACTAGAATTGACTCCAAATTGGTCATTTTCTGCTGTAGCCCCCACCACTGGATGATCCAGGTCTTCTTTCATGGGGCCTACTACTGCTCCCAGTTGCAAACTGGTCAGGAGGGGCTTGATTAAGATGATTCAAGCTTCTTTCAGCAAAATGAGAGGGTACCAGCAGTACCTGGTCCAAATCTTGAACTACCACCTTGGAATCTTACTTGAAACTGATGGTCAACATATGCATCAGCTCCATTTCTAGGTTGGGTGTGGACGAAATTGTTGAGGCCAAGCTGAATTTCTTTGATGTTGTTGGCCCCAAGCGTAGCCTTGGTCCTGCCAAACCGAGTCATTTGCCCCACACACCACCTCCTCTACTTTCGTGGGGTACAGGTTCGGCTTGAGAGTCATAATAAGATCCTCTGGTCATATCTGACTGATGGGGCTGGTTGGGCCATCTTGGGCCGTGATAGGACCCAGCAGGGAAGCCTGAGTACGAGCCTCTTCTTCCGCCACGTGAACCAGACATTGGTCATCCGACACCTGACATATATACATAATAATAAGGGATTAATAATAAGTCAACCCTATGGTTCTTGAACGGCGTTTACTTACAAAATACAACTATTCATCAATTTTAACAATTTTATTAGGTCACCAAAACAAACGATAAACCTGAAAGTAGCTCTTCTAGTTTTGAAGCTTCAGAAATCACAAGCGAAAGTGGAGTGATAGACTTCAAAACATGGTGTTGCCTGATTTCAATAAAAAAATATATATATATTTTTAGGAGTCAATCAGAAACTATGACAACATTGCATTAAACTTGAAAAAAATACCGCCAGGAGGTGAGCAGAAAGAAAGGCTAAAGAAGATTCACGAGCCGGTACCGCGATTTTACGTATTTTGTGTTATTTTTCTTGCATTAAAAATTCATAATTTGTAAACTAACTAGCCGAGTAACAAGCCATTTTGAAGTTTCTTAAGCTATTTAATTACTTTAATTTAAAATTCATCTTAGTTTGCACAATCTCCTTTAAAAAAAGCAGGCCCCACACTTTTTACTATAGGTAAAGTTTACCTTTTTCTGACATTTATGTTGATTTACACAGGACAAAAACTAAATTATATTATACATGTTCATTAATTTAGATAGTGGTAATATGCAGTCAACCAATTCCAATAATCAACTGGACAGCTCATCTGATTCAGAGATTTTTACTCAGGAGCAGCAACAGATTTAAGCAGATCAAAGATCAGAAATTTCGTACTGGCCAGGTCAAGCTTATTGGGAAGCAAGATGTCAAGTCCTCATCTAATAAGAGAAGGAGATCTCCTAGCCCAGTTGATATTGACAGCAGTGATGAAGAAATTTTCAAAGATGTAAATACTGAAGATGTTGAAACTGAAGATGAAGAAGATGATGATGAAGAAGTGTGCCACCAGAAAAAGCATGTGGAACCCCTTGATGATGTAGAAGACTTGCTCAAAATATCACCAGATGATGATCTGTCATGCCATGCCATAAGTGGAAAGAGAAACCAGTCTTCGTGCTCCATTCCAACATATGAGAAATGATCATGATGAAATTGAAGAATCAGATTTCTCTGGCTTTTGATTCTATCATGACTCTGTAAAAATTTACTATACTTCTTTTTTTTATTGTTACAATTAAATAATATTTTATTAGGACTTGAACCATACACTGGATGACAATGATAAAGTAACTGTGAAAGTGCGATTGTACTCTGTAGTTCATCGAGTTGAAATAACAAGGGTACTAAAATCAGCAGATCGTCCGATGAGTTATTCTTGCTAAATTGTATTTCTTTCATTTTAGGCACAACATTTTCAAAGCTATCCTTCAGCAACTTGCCGAAAAGAATGGGTTTGGATCCGAACAAAATCACTCTTGAGTGCAAAAGACCAACATCTTGATCCTTACGGGAGCCTCAAGACATTCCCAATTGGAATCACGGACATCATAGGTTCGTAGATCTTTTTTAGTGGGACAGTAACGATTTTTTTTTCAAGATTCGGATAGATATGCAAGACATCTAGATTAAAACCTTTTTGTTCTCTGGATAAAATTACTTTTAATTAAATATTTTCACTTTGCAGAAGCTACTGTCGTGAACGAAGTTGTTATAGCTTCTACCGATGACCAAATCGAATTGAAAGTACGAAGCCAAGCCCGGAATTCTCAAGTCGTCGTATCCATTCGGCCCGAGGAGCACATGAGTGTCCTAATGCAAAAATATGCCGACGCCGCCTCGTTGGATATAACCAAACTGGTCCTTCCGCTTCGACGGTGAAAATCTTGAGGACGATGACACGCCGGCCAGTCTCGATTTAGAAGGTGGTGAATGCATCGATGTTTACATCAAGAATAGAATTTCGAAAGTTAAAGAAAAAACCAATATCTTTTTTTTTCTTAACTGTACCTATTTGTTCCTGCTGTGTATACTTATTCTATAATGCCATAGATAATATAAAAGAGAGGAAAAACTTCAGGCTGTCGAACGCACATTTTATTTTCATTTGCTTTCAAACCCTCGGAAATAAAAAAATCGGTTTAGAAAGTTAGGTGGAAAAAGAAACTCATTCCAATTGTTATGATGGTAATTTTTTTTGCAAAGGGAAGAGGACATAAGAATAGAAAGATGGGGGTGAAGAAGATGGACTTATCGAAAAAGAAGGGGAGCGGTGCAGAAATCACTACTTATCCCCGGTTGACATCTTCACAAATCTTCATCCTCCTCGGCAGAGGAATGTGTTGGGCCTCTTCAAGCTCGCCTTCGATCTGTTTCTGCCAGTTGGGGTCCCATGTGCACCTCTGGGGGCTGGAGAGCGGGCATGGCAACGAACTCAAGGTTGGATCACCGATCAGCTTTCGGGCCAGCCACAGGAAAGGTTTTTCGAATTGTAGTTGGACTTGGCAGAGATGTCGTAGTACTAAGAAAATGGAAATATTTAAAATATTTTTTCCAATCATACGAAATTGTATGAAAGGTACCTGGAGATTCTTTTTCCTGTGGAAAACGATCGACTTGGCCTTGACTTTCCTGTCTTTGATGTCAACTTTGTTTCCACACAGGACGATTGGGATGTTTTCGCAGACCCTCACCAAATTCTCGATGCCAGTTGGGGAACATTCTTGTATGTGACTCGGGAAGTGACATCAAACATGATGATGGCACACTGGCCCTATATCCAGAAATAATGATAAAAATACTTAAGTATAACTTATAAAATACACCCATGAACCTAAATTGAGGTACCTGAATGTAGTATCCATCTCTGAGTCCACCAAACTTCTCCTGGCCAGCTGTGTCCAGACATTGAAGCGAATGGCTCCTCGGTTTGTGTGAAACACCAGTGGATGTACCTCAACTCCCGAGTAGCAACATACTTCTTCTCAAACTCGCCTGTCAAGTGCCGCTTGACAAAGGTGGTTTTGCCAGTACCTCCATCGACCAACAAGGACAAGCTTGACAGGTGGGCATAATCAGGTTCAGCAGCCATGATAGTGTCTAAAAAGAGATTGGAAGATTGAAACATTATTATAGGTGAAAATAGTGAAGATACTTAAAAATCAGGAAATTGCGTAACTTAAACGTTACTGAGCTATTAGAAGTTGAAAATAAGTTATTAAAATAGAGAATCGACGAGTGACATCTATTTTAATTCAAGCGTGTCTAGGAGGACTTCTAGCAACTCGTGAGCTCGTTACAATTCTTCTAGATTTACCGCGCCAAAAGGGAGGAATGAATACTACGTAGGAGATGGGAAATTACGTATCTAAACGGCTTCGTCTTCTAAGACGAAAAATTCAAAATCTACGCCACTTTAACAGAAAAGCCTTGAATGCAATAAGAAAAAGGAATCTTTAAAAATTAATAAGCAATTTTTTTAGCTTAACGACAGCACGGATGCCGAGTATAATTCCGGATTAGAAGCACTCACCGGTTGAATCGGTAGGGATCACAATGGCGTTTCTAACACGACTAGCGCATGAACTTCGTCCGTTACAGTCTTTGCCCCCTTCGTCGTAGGCTCGCAGCCGTTGCCAGCTTCTAACGGCGGGAATTCGGACTACTATTTCAAAGAAATCACACTGGCTTTCCGAGTCTTCTTTGTTATTGATATTTTTTTGCAAAGATATTTTATATATTTTCATTGCATCGATACAAAGGCTTTTTGCCATGAAAATAAATTTATTGGATTAACTTGTGCTATTTCAATATTGTAAAATTGTAAAAACATTTTAAAAAAATTTTAAAGGCAAAATTTGAAAATTTCGGTTATGGAAATTATAACATTACATTTTCTAATTATAAAATACTTGTGTAACTCAATTAAGTTAAAGATATATTGTTAATTACCCATTTGTATAATAGTACTGAATTGTAAAAAAGAACATACTACATGACGAAAAAGTAAATACTGTCTAATATTATAATCATTGGATGAGGTGACAAAAATATAATTGGTCTGTTTTTTTAATAAAATATCAACAAAAATCGATCGATAAGCCAAAATATCAAAAAAATAATTTAAGAAATAATAAAATATTAAATCATGATGAAAAATACTCGACATTTTTTTCGGTAATGGCAACATTGTATTTTAAAAGTCCCCTCAAAATTATCACGGTCTCAACCTCTCGTTTCTAGCTGGTCACGGAATCCCGAAACCGGCTGTCAACGTTGTCTTTAAAGATTTGGTTTGTACACATTTTTAATTTGTAAAATTCTATCAATTAGATCATGCTCTATGTACCACGAATGTTTTTCAATCGTGGCATACTGCACACTCGCCGATTGTGTAATCATGTAAGTGTACTGCCAACACATCAGTCCCTCTCAGTTTTTATGAATCATACCAGCAGAAATGTGCATCAAGTCAGAGCGAAGAAAATAGCGGCGATTAATCAACGTGGATTCTTGAAAATTCAGAATCACGTCCAAGACGGGTTATTATATTTTTATTGACATAGAGCATGGTTCTTTTTGATAAATTTTTGTACAATCATTTTAAATTCATGTACTCTTATTTTGTTTTATTTATATAGATCAGGACGAGCCAACCAGTTCTTTTCCACCATGTCAAAAGTGGACATTAAAGATTTCACTATCCCAAATGAACAGCCAGTTGTGAATCTGGATTGCAACTCTGCCTTCAAAAATTTGACAGGAAAGAGAGACTGTACGCTCATCATTTAAGCAGGGCTTCTTTTTATGGAGGTCTTGTAGTATTGGTCCAAGTAATAACTTGTCAGTTTCTAAACTAAACAGTAGGGATATTCACAGTGTCAATTTCTTTCTAGACATCCTTGGAATCTACTCCCCTATTTTCAACACTTCATCAAGTCTTCAGTCTTGAATCATTGAAGGACTGAAAAAAAAGCATTGCAAGATGCTAAATTAACTGAAGAAGAATTTAAGGTGAAGTTTTCTTAAATCTCTCCCAAGTTTGAAACATAATATTTTGTTTTATTAAAGGCCATTCTAGTTTACACGTGCGGAATTTATTCAAACA
>CM057931.1:7808366-7950149 GCA_030141595.1 Chydorus sphaericus
AATATTCAATATTTGTTCTAAGAGGAACAAGTTAAAATAATTTTTCAAGAACCTTTGAAAAAATATTTTCAAGAACCTTTGAAAAAATTTTCAAAACTTGATCATGATGAATATTCATTAAAATATTTTACGATTGGTGTGGTCAAGGAAGAATTGAGATATAGTTTGAGAACTTACGGCCTAAGTATTGTGCTAGAAATAAAGATCTAGTAGGAAAGAGCCCGTCTAATCATTAACAAAATATCGAGAAGGTTAAAACTCTAGTAGGTTAAAAGATCTAGTAGGAAAAAGCCCGTCTAATCATTAACAAAACATCGAGGAGCGAAGTAGATGAAGAGTTAATGATTGCTAAGACTTAAAACCTTAGGCACGAAGATTTCTTTGAAATCACTTGGGTTGCTGTATGAATATTCAATATTTGTTCTAAGAGGAACAAGTTAAAATATTTTTCAAGAACCTTTGAAAAAATATTTTCAAAATTAAATCAAGATGAATATTCATTATTTTACTATCGGTCTCGTCAAGGAAGAATTGAGATATAGTTTGAGAACTTACGGCCTAAGTATTGGGCTGGAAGTAAAGATCTAGTAGGAAAGAGCCCGTCTTATCATTAACGAAACATCGAGGAGGTTAAAACTCTACTAGGTTAAAAGATCTAGTAGGAAAAGCCCGTTATCATTAACAAAACATCGAGGAGCGAAGTAGATGAAGAGTTAATGATTGCTAAGACTTAAAACCTTAGGCACGAAGATTTCTTTGAAATCACTTGGGTTGCTGTATAAATATTCAATATTTGTTCTAAGAGGAACAAGTTAAAATATTTTTCAAGAACCTTTGAAAAAATATTTTCAAAACTTGATCATGATGAATATTCATTAAAATATTTTACGATTGGTGTGGTCAAGGAAGAATTGAGATATAGTTTGAGAACTTACGGCCTAAGTATTGTGCTAGAAATAAAGATCTAGTAGGAAAGAGCCCGTCTAATCATTAACAAAACATCGAGAAGGTTAAAACTCTAGTAGGTTAAAAGATCTAGTAGGAAAAAGCCCGTCTAATCATTAACAAAACATCGAGGAGCGAAGTAGATGAAGAGTTAATGATTGCTAAGACTTAAAACCTAAGGCACGAAGATTTCTTTGAAATCACTTGGGTTGCTGTATGAATATTCAATATTTGTTCTAAGAGGAACAAGTTAAAATATTTTTCAAGAACCTTTGAAAAAATATTTTCAAAACTAAATCAAGATGAATATTCATATTTTACTATCGGTGTCGTCAAGGAAGAATTGAGATATAGTTTGAGAACTTACGGCCTAAGTATTGGCTGGAAGTAAAGATCTAGTAGGAAAGAGCCCGTCTTATCATTAACGAAACATCGAGGAGGTTAAAACTCTACTAGGTTAAAAGATCTAGTAGGAAAAGAGCCCGTCTAATCATTAACAAAACATCGAGGAGCGAAGTAGATGAAGAGTTAATGATTGCTAAGACTTAAAACCTAAGGCACGAAGATTTCTTTGAAATCACTTGGGTTGCTGTATGAATATTCAATATTTGTTCTAAGAGGAACAAGTTAAAATATTTTTCAAGAACCTTTGAAAAAATATTTTCAAAACTTGATCATGATGAATATTCATTAAAATATTTTACGATTGGTGTGGTCAAGGAAGAATTGAGATATAGTTTGAGAACTTACGGCCTAAGTATTGTGCTAGAAATAAAGATCTAGTAGGAAAGAGCCCGTCTTATCATTAACAAAACATCGAGAAGGTTAAAACTCTAGTAGGTTAAAAGATCTAGTAGGAAAAAGCCCGTCTAATCATTAACAAAACATCGAGGAGCGAAGTAGATGAAGAGTTAATGATTGCTAAGACTTAAAACCTAAGGCACGAAGATTTCTTTGAAATCACTTGGGTTGCTGTATGAATATTCAATATTTGTTCTAAGAGGAACAAGTTAAAAATATTTTTCAAGAACCTTTGAAAAAATATTTTCAAAATTAAATCAAGATGAATATTCATTATTTTACTATGGTCTGGTCAAGGAAGAATTGAGATATAGTTTGAGAACTTACGGCCTAAGTATTGTGCTGGAAGTAAAGATCTAGTAGGAAAGAGCCCGTCTTATCATTAACGAAACATCGAGGAGGTTAAAACTCTAGTAGGTTAAAAGATCTAGTAGGAAAAAGCCGTCTAATCATTAACAAAACATCGAGGAGCGAAGTAGATGAAGAGTTAATGATTGCTAAGACTTAAAACCTAAGGCACGAAGATTTCTTTGAAATCACTTGGGTTGCTGTATGAATATTCAATATTTGTTCTAAGAGGAACAAGTTAAAATATTTTTCAAGAACCTTTGAAAAAATATTTTCAAAATTAAATCAAGATGAATATTCATTATTTTACTATTCGGTCTCGTCAAGGAAGAATTGAGATATAGTTTGAGAACTTACGGCCTAAGTATTGGGCTGGAAGTAAAGATCTAGTAGGAAAGAGCCCGTCTTATCATTAACGAAACATCGAGGAGGTTAAAACTCTACTAGGTTAAAAGATCTAGTAGGAAAGAGCCCGTCTAATCATTAACAAAACATCGAGGAGCGAAGTAGATGAAGAGTTAATGATTGCTAAGACTTAAAACCTTAGGCACGAAGATTTCTTTGAAATCACTTGGGTTGCTGTATAAATATTCAATATTTGTTCTAAGAGGAACAAGTTAAAATATTTTTCAAGAACCTTTGAAAAAATATTTTCAAAACTTGATCATGATGATATTCATTAAAATATTTTACGATTGGTGTGGTCAAGGAAGAATTGAGATATAGTTTGAGAACTTACGGCCTAAGTATTGTGCTAGAAATAAAGATCTAGTAGGAAAGAGCCCGTCTTATCATTAACAAAACATCGAGGAGGTTAAAACTCTAGTAGGTTAAAAGATCTAGTAGGAAAAAGCCCGTCTAATCATTAACAAAACATCGAGGAGCGAAGTAGATGAAGAGTTAATGATTGCTAAGACTTAAAACCTAAGGCACGAAGATTTCTTTGAAATCACTTGGGTTGCTGTATGAATATTCAATATTTGTTCTAAGAGGAACAAGTTAAAATATTTTTCAAGAACCTTTGAAAAAATATTTTCAAAATTAAATCAAGATGAATATTCATTATTTTTACTATGGTCTCGTCAAGGAAGAATTGAGATATAGTTTGAGAACTTACGGCCTAAGTATTGTGCTAGAAGTAAAGATCTAGTAGGAAAGAGCCCGTCTTATCATTAACGAAACATCGAGGAGGTTAAAACTCTAGTAGGTTAAAAGATCTAGTAGGAAAGAGCCTGTGATCATTACAATGATAACAAAACATCGAGGAGCGAAGTAGATGAAGAGTTAATGATTGCTAAGACTTAAAACCTAAGGCACGAAGATTTCTTTGAAATCACTTGGGTTGCTGTATGAATATTCAATATTTGTTCTAAGAGGAACAAGTTAAAATTTTTCAAGAACCTTTGAAAAAATATTTTCAAAATTAAATCAAGATGAATATTCATTATTTTACTATCGGTCTCGTCAAGGAAGAATTGAGATATAGTTTGAGAACTTACGGCCTAAGGTATTGGGCTGGAAGTAAAGATCTAGTAGGAAAGAGCCCGTCTTATCATTAACGAAAAACATCGAGGAGGTTAAAACTCTACTAGGTTAAAAGATCTAGTAGGAAAGAGCCCGTCTAATCATTAACAAAACATCGAGGAGCGAAGTAGATGAAGAGTTAATGATTGCTAAGACTTAAAACCTAAGGCACGAAGATTTCTTTGAAATCACTTGGGTTGCTGTATGAATATTCAATATTTGTTCTAAGAGGAACAAGTTAAAATATTTTTCAAGAACCTTTGAAAAAATATTTTCAAAACTTGATCATGATGAATATTCATTAAAATATTTTACGATGGTGTGGTCAAGGAAGAATTGAGATATAGTTTGAGAACTTACGGCCTAAGTATTGTGCTAGAAATAAAGATCTAGTAGGAAAGAGCCCGTCTAATCATTAACAAAACATCGAGAAGGTTAAAACTCTAGTAGGTTAAAAGATCTAGTAGGAAAAAGCCGTCTAATCATTAACAAAACATCGAGGAGCGAAGTAGATGAAGAGTTAATGATTGCTAAGACTTAAAACCTAAGGCACGAAGATTTCTTTGAAATCACTTGGGTTGCTGTATGAATATTCAATATTTGTTCTAAGAGGAACAAGTTAAAATATTTTTCAAGAACCTTTGAAAAAATATTTTCAAAATTAAATCAAGATGAATATTCATTATTTTACTATCGGTCTCGTCAAGGAAGAATTGAGATATAGTTTGAGAACTTACGGCCTAAGTATTGTGCTGGAAGTAAAGATCTAGTAGGAAAGAGCCCGTCTTATCATTAACGAAACATCGAGGAGGTTAAAACTCTACTAGGTTAAAAGATCTAGTAGGAAAGAGCCTGTCTGATCATTACAATGATAACAAAACATCGAGGAGCGAAGTAGATGAAGAGTTAATGATTGCTAAGACTTAAAACCTAAGGCACGAAGATTTCTTTGAAATCACTTGGGTTGCTGTATGAATATTCAATATTTGTTCTAAGAGGAACAAGTTAAAATATTTTTCAAGAACCTTTGAAAAAATATTTTCAAAATTAAATCAAGATGAATATTCATTAAAATATTTTACGATTGGTGTGGTCAAGGAAGAATTGAGATATAGTTTGAGAACTTACGGCCTAAGTATTGTGCTAGAAATAAAGATCTAGTAGGAAAGAGCCCGTTATCATTAACAAAATATCGAGAAGGTTAAAACTCTAGTAGGTTAAAAGATCTAGTAGGAAAAAGCCGTCTAATCATTAACAAAACATCGAGGAGCGAAGTAGATGAAGAGTTAATGATTGCTAAGACTTAAAACCTAAGGCACGAAGATTTCTTTGAAATCACTTGGGTTGCTGTATGAATATTCAATATTTGTTCTAAGAGGAACAAGTTAAAATATTTTTCAAGAACCTTTGAAAAAATATTTTTCAAAAACCTTTGAAAAATATTTTCAAAATGATCATGAGAATATTCATTAAAATATTTACGATTGGTGTGGTCAAGGAAGAATTGAGATATAGTTTGAGAACTTACGGCCTAAGTATTGTGCTAGAAATAAAGATCTAGTAGGAAAGAGCCCGTCTAATCATTAACAAAACATCGAGAAGGTTAAAACTCTAGTAGGTTAAAAGATCTAGTAGGAAAAAGCCCGTCTAATCATTAACAAAACATCGAGGAGCGAAGTAGATGAAGAGTTAATGATTGCTAAGACTTAAAACCTAAGGCACGAAGATTTCTTTGAAATCACTTGGGTTGCTGTATGAATATTCAATATTTGTTCTAAGAGGAACAAGTTAAAATATTTTTCAAGAACCTTTGAAAAAATATTTTCAAAACTTGATCATGATGAATATTCATTAAAAATTTTACGATTGGGTGTGGTCAAGGAAGAATTGAGATATAGTTTGAGAACTTACGGCCTAAGTATTGTGCTAGAAATAAAGATCTAGTAGGGAAGAGCCCGTCTAATCATTAACAAAATATCGAGAAGGTTAAAACTCTAGTAGGTTAAAAGATCTAGTAGGAAAAAGCCCGTCTAATCATTAACAAAACATCGAGGAGCGAAGTAGATGAAGAGTTAATGATTGCTAAGACTTAAAACCTAAGGCACGAAGATTTCTTTGAAATCACTTGGGTTGCTGTATAAATATTCAATATTTGTTCTAAGAGGAACAAGTTAAAATATTTTTCAAGAACCTTTGAAAAAATATTTTCAAAATTAAATCAAGATGAATATTCATTATTTTACTATCGGTCTCGTCAAGGAAGAATTGAGATATAGTTTGAGAACTTACGGCCTAAGTATTGGGCTGGAAGTAAAGATCTAGTAGGAAAGAGCCCGTCTTATCATTAACGAAACATCGAGGAGGTTAAAACTCTACTAGGTTAAAAGATCTAGTAGGAAAGAGCCTGTCTAATCATTAACAAAACATCGAGGAGCGAAGTAGATGAAGAGTTAATGATTGCTAAGACTTAAAACCTAAGGCACGAAGATTTCTTTGAAATCACTTGGGTTGCTGTATGAATATTCAATATTTGTTCTAAGAGGAACAAGTTAAAATATTTTCAAGAACCTTTGAAAAAAATTTTTCAAGAACCTTTGAAAAAATATTTTAAACTTGATCATGATGAATATTCATTAAAATATTTTACGATTGGTGTGGTCAAGGAAGAATTGAGATATAGTTTGAGAACTTACGGCCTAAGTATTGTGCTAGAAATAAAGATCTAGTAGGGAAGAGCCCGTCTAATCATTAACAAAACATCGAGAAGGTTAAAACTCTAGTAGGTTAAAAGATCTAGTAGGAAAAAGCCCGTCTAATCATTAACAAAACATCGAGGAGCGAAGTAGATGAAGAGTTAATGATTGCTAAGACTTAAAACCTAAGGCACGAAGATTTCTTTGAAATCACTTGGGTTGCTGTATAAATATTCAATATTTGTTCTAAGAGGAACAAGTTAAAATATTTTTCAAGAACCTTTGAAAAAATATTTTCAAAATTAAATCAAGATGAATATTCATTATTTTACTATCGGTCTCGTCAAGGAAGAATTGAGATATAGTTTGAGAACTTACGGCCTAAGTATTGGGCTGGAAGTAAAGATCTAGTAGGAAAGAGCCCGTCTTATCATTAACGAAACATCGAGGAGGTTAAAACTCTACTAGGTTAAAAGATCTAGTAGGAAAGAGCCTGTCTAATCATTAACAAAACATCGAGGAGCGAAGTAGATGAAGAGTTAATGATTGCTAAGACTTAAAACCTAAGGCACGAAGATTTCTTTGAAATCACTTGGGTTGCTGTATGAATATTCAATATTTGTTCTAAGAGGAACAAGTTAAAATATTTTTCAAGAACCTTTGAAAAAATATTTTCAAAACTTGATCATGATGAATATTCATTAAAATATTTTACGATGGTGTGGTCAAGGAAGAATTGAGATATAGTTTGAGAACTTACGGCCTAAGTATTGTGCTAGAAATAAAGATCTAGTAGGAAAGAGCCCGTCTTATCATTAACAAAACATCGAGAAGGTTAAAACTCTAGTAGGTTAAAAGATCTAGTAGGAAAAAGCCCGTCTAATCATTAACAAAACATCGAGGAGCGAAGTAGATGAAGAGTTAATGATTGCTAAGACTTAAAACCTAAGGCACGAAGATTTCTTTGAAATCACTTGGGTTGCTGTATAATATTCAATATTTGTTCTAAGAGGAACAAGTTAAAATATTTTTCAAGAACCTTTGAAAAAATATTTTCAAAATTAAATCAAGATGAATATTCATTATTTTACTATCGGTCTCGTCAAGGAAGAATTGAGATATAGTTTGAGAACTTACGGCCTAAGTATTGGGCTGGAAGTAAAGATCTAGTAGGAAAGAGCCCGTCTTATCATTAACGAAACATCGAGGAGGTTAAAACTCTACTAGGTTAAAAGATCTAGTAGGAAAGAGCCCGTCTAATCATTAACAAAACATCGAGGAGCGAAGTAGATGAAGAGTTAATGATTGCTAAGACTTAAAACCTAAGGCACGAAGATTTCTTTGAAATCACTTGGGTTGCTGTATGAATATTCAATATTTGTTCTAAGAGGAACAAGTTAAAATATTTTTCAAGAACCTTTGAAAAAATATTTTCAAAACTTGATCATGATGAATATTCATTAAAATATTTTACGATGGTGTGGTCAAGGAAGAATTGAGATATAGTTTGAGAACTTACGGCCTAAGTATTGTGCTAGAAATAAAGATCTAGTAGGAAAGAGCCCGTCTAATCATTAACAAAACATCGAGAAGGTTAAAACTCTAGTAGGTTAAAAGATCTAGTAGGAAAAAGCCCGTCTAATCATTAACAAAACATCGAGGAGCGAAGTAGATGAAGAGTTAATGATTGCTAAGACTTAAAACCTAAGGCACGAAGATTTCTTTGAAATCACTTGGGTTGCTGTATGAATATTCAATATTTGTTCTAAGAGGAACAAGTTAAAATATTTTTCAAGAACCTTTGAAAAAATATTTTCAAAATTGATCAGATGAATATTCATATTTTACTATCGGTGTGGTCAAGGAAGAATTGAGATATAGTTTGAGAACTTACGGCCTAAGTATTGTGCTAGAAATAAAGATCTAGTAGGAAAGAGCCCGTCTTATCATTAACAAAACATCGAGGAGGTTAAAACTCTAGTAGGTTAAAAGATCTAGTAGGAAAAAGCCCGTCTAATCATTAACAAAACATCGAGGAGCGAAGTAGATGAAGAGTTAATGATTGCTAAGACTTAAAACCTAAAGGCACGAAGATTTCTTTGAAATCACTTGGGTTGCTGTATGAATATTCAATATTTGTTCTAAGAGGAACAAGTTAAAATATTTTTCAAGAACCTTTGAAAAAATATTTTCAAAATTAAATCAAGATGAATATTCATTATTTTACTATCGGTCTCGTCAAGGAAGAATTGAGATATAGTTTGAGAACTTACGGCCTAAGTATTGTGCTGGAAGTAAAGATCTAGTAGGAAAGAGCCCGTCTTATCATTAACGAAACATCGAGGAGGTTAAAACTCTACTAGGTTAAAAGATCTAGTAGGAAAGAGCCTGTCTGTCATTACAATGATAACAGAACATCGAGGAGCGAAGTAGATGAAGAGTTAATGATTGCTAAGACTTAAAACCTAAGGCACGAAGATTTCTTTGAAATCACTTGGGTTGCTGTATGAATATTCAATATTTGTTCAGAGGAACAAGTTAAAATATTTTCAAGAACCTTTGAAAAATATTTTTCAAAACCTTTGAAAAAAATTTTCAAAACTTGATCATGATGAATATTCATTAAAATATTTTACGATTGGTGTGGTCAAGGAAGAATTGAGATATAGTTTGAGAACTTACGGCCTAAGTATTGTGCTAGAAATAAAGATCTCTAGTAGGGAAGAGCCCGTCTAATCATTAACAAAATATCGGAAGGTTAAAACTCTAGAGGTTAAAAGATCTAGTAGGAAAAAGCCCGTTAATCATTAACAAAACATCGAGGAGCGAAGTAGATGAAGAGTTAATGATTGCTAAGACTTAAAACCTAAGGCACGAAGATTTCTTTGAAATCACTTGGGTTGCTGTATGAATATTCACTATTTGTTCTAAGAGGAAACAAGTTAAAATATTTTTCAAGAACCTTTGAAAAAATATTTTCAAAATTAAATCAAGATGACTATTCATTATTTTACTATCGGTCTCGTCAAGGAAGAATTGAGATATAGTTTGAGAACTTACGGCCTAAGTATTGTGCTGGAAGTAAAGATCTAGTAGGAAAGAGCCCGTCTTATCATTACCGAAACATCGAGGAGGTTAAAACTCTAGTAGGTTAAAAGATCTAGTAGGAAAAGCCCGTCTAATCATAACAAAACATCGAGGAGCGAAGTAGATGAGAGTTAATGATTGCTAAGACTTAAAACCTAAAGCACGAAGATTTCTTTGACATCACTTGGGTTGCTGTATGAATATTCAATATTGTTCTAAGAGGAACAGTTAAAATATTTTTCAAGAACCTTTAAAAAAATATTTCAAATTAAATCATGATGTAATTATTCATTATTTTACTATCGGTGCTCGTCAAGGAAGAATTGAGATATAGTTTTGAGAACTTACGGCCTAAGTATTGTGCTAGAATGTAAAGATCTAGTAGGAAAGAGCCCGTCTTATCATTAACGAAACATAAGGAGGTTAAAACTCTACTAGGTTAAAAGATCTAGTAGAAAGAGCCTGTCTGATCATTACAATGATAACATACCCGAGGCAGCGAAGTAGATGAAGAGTTAATTGATTGCTAAGACTAAAACCTAAGGCACGAAGATTTCTTTGAAATCACTTGGTTGCTGTATGAATATTCAATATTTGTTCTAAGAGGAACAAGTTAAAATATTTTTCAAGAACCTTTGAAAAAATATTTTCAAAATTAAATCAAGATGAATATTCATTATTTTACTATCGGTCTCGTCAAGGAAGAATTGAGATATAGTTTGAGAACTTACGGCCTAAGTATTGGGCTGGAAGTAAAGATCTAGTAGGAAAGAGCCCGTCTTATCATTAACGAAACATCGAGGAGGTTAAAACTCTACTAGGTTAAAAGATCTAGTAGGAAAGAGCCCGTCTAATCATTAACAAAACATCGAGGAGCGAAGTAGATGAAGAGTTAATGATTGCTAAGACTTAAAACCTAAGGCACGAAGATTTCTTTGAAATCACTTGGGTTGCTGTATGAAATTCAATATTTGTTCTAAGAGGAACAAGTTAAAATATTTTTCAAGAACCTTTGAAAAAATATTTTCAAAACTTGATCATGATGAATATTCATTAAAATATTTTACGATTGGTGTGGTCAAGGAAGAATTGAGATATAGTTTGAGAACTTACGGCCTAGTATTGGGCTGGAAGTAAAGATCTAGGAGGAAGAGCCCGTCTATATCTTATTAACTCAAAAATCGAGGAAGGTTAAAACTCTACTAGGTTAAAAGATCTAGTAGGAAAGAGCCCGTCTAATCATTAACAAAACATCGAGGAGCGAAGTAGATGAAGAGTTAATGATTGCTAAGACTTAAACCTTAGGCACGAAGATTTCTTGAAATCACTTGGGTTGCTGTATAATATTCAATTATTTGTTCTAAGAGGAACAAGTTAAAACTATTTTTCAAGAACCTTTGAAAAAATATTTTCAAAACTTGAATCATGATGAATATTCATTAAAATATTTTACGATTGGTGTGGTCAAGGAAGAATTGAAGATATAGTTTGAGAACTTACGGCCTAAGTATTGTGCTAGAAATAAAGATCTAGTAGGAAGAGCCCGTCCTATCATTAACGAAAATATCGAGAAGGTTAAAACTCTAGTAGGTTAAAAGATCTAGTAGGAAAAAGCCTGTCTGAATCATTAACAACAAACATCGAGGAGCGAAGTAGATGAAGAGTTAATGATTGCTAAGACTTAAAACCTTAGGCACGAAGATTTTCTTTGAAATCACTTGGGTTGCTGTATAAACTATCAATATTTGTTCTAAGAGGAACAAGTTAAAATATTTTTCAAGACCTTTGAAAAAATATTTTCAAAATTAAATCAAGATGAATATTCATTATTTTACTATCGGTCTCGTCAAGGAAGAATTGAGATATAGTTTGAGAACTTACGGCCTAAGTATTGGGACTGGAAGTAAAGATCTAGTAGGAAAGAGCCCCGTCTTATCATTAACGAAACATCGAGGAGGTTAAAACTCTACTAGGTTAAAAGATCTAGTAGGAAAGAGCCCGTCTAATCATTACAAAACATCGAGGAGCGAAGTAGATGAAGAGTTAATGATTGCTAAGACTTAAAACCTTAGGCACGAAGATTCTTTGAAATCACTTGGGTTGCTGTATAAATATTCAATACTTTGTTCTAAGAGGAACAAAGTTTAAAATATTTTCAAGAACCTTGGAAAAGTAAATATTTCAAAACTTGATCATGATGAATATTCCCTTAAAATATTTTACGATTGGTGTAGGTCAAGGGAAGAATTGAGATATAGTTTGAGAACTTACGGCCTAAAGTATTGTGCAGAAATAAAGATCTAGTAGGGAAGAGCCCGTCTAATCATTAACAAAAATAATCGAGAAAGGGTTAAAACTCTAGGAGGTTAAAAGATCTAGTAGGAAAAAGCCCGGTCTACTCATTAACAAAACATCGAGGAGCAGAAAGTGAGATGCAGAGTTAATGATGTGCTAAGACTTAAAACCTAGGCACGAAGATTTCTTTGAAATCACTTGGGTTGCTGTATAATATTCAATATTTGTTCTAGAGGAACAAGTTAAAATATTTTTCAAGAACCTTTGAAAAAATATTTTCAAAATTAAATCAAGATGAATATTCATTATTTTACTATCGGTCTCGTCAAGGAAGAATTGAGATATAGTTTGAGAACTTACGGCCTAAGTATTGTGCTGGAAGTAAAGATCTAGTAGGAAAGAGCCCGTCTTATCATTAACGAAACATAAAGGAGGTTAAAACTCTACTAGGTTAAAAGATCTAGTAGAAAGAGCCTGTCTGATCATTACAATGATAACAGAACATCGAGGAGCGAAGTAGATGAAGAGTTAATGATTGCTAAGACTTAAAACCTAAGGCACGAAGATTTCTTTGAAATCACTTGGGTTGCTGTATGAATATTCAATATTTGTTCTAAGAGGA
The DNA here is from genome assembly GCA_030141595.1 of Chydorus sphaericus. Classification (NCBI taxonomy): domain Eukaryota; kingdom Metazoa; phylum Arthropoda; class Branchiopoda; order Diplostraca; family Chydoridae; genus Chydorus; species Chydorus sphaericus. The sequence continues at coordinate 7,820,682 of CM057931.1, forward strand.
ACAAGTTAAAATATTTTTCAAGAACCTTTGAAAAAATATTTTCAAAATTAAATCAAGATGAATATTCATTATTTTACTATCGGTCTCGTCAAGAAGAATTGAGATATAGTTTGAGAACTTACGGCCTAAGTATTGGGCTGGAAAGTAAAGATCTAGTAGGAAAGAGCCCGTCTTATCATTAACGAAACATAAGGAGGTTAAAACTCTACTAGGTTAAAAGATCTAGTAGGAAAGAGCCTGTCTGATCATTACAATGATAACAGAACATCGAGGAGCGAAGTAGATGAAGAGTTAATGATTGCTAAGACTTAAAACCTAAGGCACGAAGATTTCTTTGAAATCACTTGGGTTGCTGTATGAATATTCAATATTTGTTCTAAGAGGAACAAGTTAAAATATTTTTCAAGAACCTTTGAAAAAATATTTTCAAAACTTGATCATGATGAATATTCATTAAAATATTTTACGATTGGTGTGGTCAAGGAAGAATTGAGATATAGTTTTGAGAACTTACGGCCTAAGTATTGTGCTAGAAATAAAGATCTAGTAGGGAAGAGCCCCGTCTAATCATTAACAAAATATCGAGAAGGTTAAAACTCTAGTAGGTTAAAGATCTAGTAGGAAAAAGCCCGTCTAATCATTAACAAAACATCGAGGAGCGAAGTAGATGAAGAGTTAATGATTGCTAAGACTTAAAACCTTAGGCACGAAGATTTCTTTGAAATCACTTGGGTTGCTGTATAAATATTCAATATTTGTTCTAAGAGGAACAAGTTAAAATATTTTTCAAGAACCTTTGAAAAAATATTTTCAAAATTAAATCAAGATGAATATTCATTATTTTACTATCGGTCTCGTCAAGGAAGAATTGAGATATAGTTTGAGAACTTACGGCCTAAGTATTGTGCTGGAAGTAAAGATCTAGTAGGAAAGAGCCCGTCTTATCATTAACGAAACATAAGGAGGTTAAAACTCTACTAGGTTAAAAGATCTAGTAGGAAAGAGCCTGTCTAATCATTAACAAAACATCGAGGAGCGAAGTAGATAAAGAGTTAATGATTGCTAAGACTTAAAACCTAAGGCACGAAGATTTCTTTGAAATCACTTGGGTTGCTGTATGAATATTCAATATTTGTTCTAAGAGGAACAAGTTAAAATATTTTTCAAGAACCTTTGAAAAAATATTTTCAAAATTAATCAAGATGAATATTCATAATTTTCCTATCGGTCTCGGTCAAGGAAGAATTGAGATATAGTTGGAGAACTTACGGCCTAAGTATTGGGCTGGAAGTAAAGATCTAGTAGGAAAGAGCCCGTCTTATCATTAACGAAACATAAGGAGGTTAAACTCTACTAGGTTAAAAGATCTAGTAGGAAAGAGCCTGTCTGATCATTACAATGATACAGAGCATCGAGGAGCGAAGTAGATGAAGAGTTAATGATGCTAAGACTTAAAACCTAAGGCACGAAGATTTCTTTGAAATCACTTGGGTTGCTGTATGAATATTCAATATTTGTTCTAAGAGGAACAAGTTAAAATATTTTTCAAGAACCTTTGGAAAAAATATTTTCACAAACTTGATCATGATGAATATTCATTAAAATATTTTACGATTGGTGGTGGTCAAGGAAGAATTGAGATATAGTTTGAGAACTTACGGGCCTAAGTATTGTGCTAGAAATAAAGATCTAGTAGGGAAGAGCCCGTCTAATCATTAACAAAATATCGAGAAGGTTAAAACTCTAGTAGGTTAAAAGATCTAGTAGGAAAAAGCCCGTCTAATCATTAACAAAACATCGAGGAGCGAAGTAGATGAAGAGTTAATGATTGCTAAGACTTAAAACCTTAGGCACGAAGATTTCTTTGAAATCACTTGGGTTGCTGTATAAATATTCAATATTTGTTCTAAGAGGAACAAGTTAAAATATTTTTCAAGAACCTTTGAAAAAATATTTTCAAAATTAAATCAAGATGAATATTCATTATTTTACTATCGGTCTCGTCAAGGGAAGAATTGAGATATAGTTTGAGAACTTACGGGCCTAAGTATTGGGCTGGAAGTAAGATCTAGTAGGAAAGAGCCCGTCTTATCATTAACGAAACATCGAGGAGGTTAAAACTCTACTAGGTTAAAAGATCTAGTAGGAAAGAGCCCGTCTAATCATTAACAAAACATCGAGGAGCGAAGTAGATGAAGAGTTAATGATTGCTAAGACTTAAAACCTTAGGCACGAAGATTTCTTTGAAATCACTTGGGTTGCTGTATAAATATTCAATATTTGTTCTAAGAGGAACAAGTTAAAATATTTTTCAAGAACCTTTGAAAAAATATTTTCAAAACTTGATCATGATGAATATTCATTAAAATATTTTCCGATTGGTGTGGTCAAGGAAGAATTGAGATATAGTTTGAGAACTTACGGCCTAAGTATTGTGCTAGAAATAAAGATCTAGTAGGGAAGAGCCCGTCTAATCATTAACAAAATATCGAGAAGGTTAAAACTCTAGTAGGTTAAAAGATCTAGTAGGAAAAAGCCCGTCTAATCATTAACAAAACATCGAGGAGCGAAGTAGATGAAGAGTTAATGATTGCTAAGACTTAAAACCTAAGGCACGAAGATTTCTTTGAAATCACTTGGGTTGCTGTATGAATATTCAATATTTGTTCTAAGAGGAACAAGTTAAAATATTTTTCAAGAACCTTTGAAAAAAATATTTTTCAAGAACCTTGAAAAATATTTTCAAAACTTGATCATGATGAATATTCATTAAAATATTTTACGATTGGTGTGGTCAAGGAAGAATTGAGATATAGTTTGAGAACTTACGGCCTAAGTATTGTGCTAGAAATAAAGATCTAGTAGGGAAGAGCCCGTCTAATCATTAACAAAATATCGAGAAGGTTAAAACTCTAGTAGGTTAAAAGATCTAGTAGGAAAAAGCCCGTCTAATCATTAACAAAACATCGAGGAGCGAAGTAGATGAAGAGTTAATGATTGCTAAGACTTAAAACCTTAGGCACGAAGATTTCTTTGAAATCACTTGGGTTGCTGTATAAATATTCAATATTTGTTCTAAGAGGAACAAGTTAAAATATTTTTCAAGAACCTTTGAAAAAATATTTTCAAAATTAAATCAAGATGAATATTCATTATTTTACTATCGGTCTCGTCAAGGAAGAATTGAGATATAGTTTGAGAACTTACGGCCTAAGTATTGGCTGGAAGTAAAGATCTAGTAGGAAAGAGCCCGTCTTATCATTAACGAAACATCGAGGAGGTTAAACTCTACTAGGTTAAAAGATCTAGTAGGAAAGAGCCCGTCTAATCATTAACAAAACATCGAGGAGCGAAGTAGATGAAGAGTTAATGATTGCTAAGACTTAAAACCTTAGGCACGAAGATTTCTTTGAAATCACTTGGGTTGCTGTATAAATATTCAATATTTGTTCTAAGAGGAACAAGTTAAAATATTTTTCAAGAACCTTTGAAAAAATATTTTCAAAACTTGATCATGATGAATATTCATTAAAATATTTTACGATTGGTGTGGTCAAGGAAGAATTGAGATATAGTTTGAGAACTTACGGCCTAAGTATTGTGCTAGAAATAAAGATCTAGTAGGGAAGAGCCCGTCTAATCATTAACAAAATATCGAGAAGGTTAAAACTCTAGTAGGTTAAAAGATCTAGTAGGAAAAAGCCCGTCTAATCATTAACAAAACATCGAGGAGCGAAGTAGATGAAGAGTTAATGATTGCTAAGACTTAAAACCTAAGGCACGAAGATTTCTTTGAAATCACTTGGGTTGCTGTATGAATATTCAATATTTGTTCTAAGAGGAACAAGTTAAAATATTTTTCAAGAACCTTTGAAAAAATATTTTCAAAATTAAATCAAGATGAATATTCATTATTTTACTATCGGTCTCGTCAAGGAAGAATTGAGATATAGTTTGAGAACTTACGGCCTAAGTATTGTGCTGGAAGTAAAGATCTAGTAGGAAAGAGCCCGTCTTATCATTAACGAAACATCGAGGAGGTTAAAACTCTAGTAGGTTAAAAGATCTAGTAGGAAAAAGCCCGTCTAATCATTAACAAAACATCGAGGAGCGAAGTAGATGAAGAGTTAATGATTGCTAAGACTTAAAACCTAAAGCACGAAGATTTCTTTGAAATCACTTGGGTTGCTGTATGAATATTCAATATTTGTTCTAAGAGGAACAAGTTAAAATATTTTTCAAGAACCTTTAAAAAAATATTTTCAAAATTAAATCAAGATGAATATTCATTATTTTACTATCGGTCTCGTCAAGGAAGAATTGAGATATAGTTTGAGAACTTACGGCCTAAGTATTGGGCTGGAAGTAAAGATCTAGTAGGGAAGAGCCCGTCTAATCATTAACAAAATATCGAGAAGGTTAAAACTCTAGTAGGTTAAAAGATCTAGTAGGAAAAAGCCCGTCTAATCATTAACAAAACATCGAGGAGCGAAGTAGATGAAGAGTTAATGATTGCTAAGACTTAAAACCTAAGGCACGAAAATTTCTTTGAAATCACTTGGGTTGCTGTATGAATATTCAATATTTGTTCTAAGAGGAACAAGTTAAAATATTTTTCAAGAACCTTTGAAAAAATATTTTTCAAGAACCTTTGAAAAAATATTTTTCAAGAACCTTTGAAAAAATATTTTCAAAACTTGATCATGATGAATATTCATTAAAATATTTTACGATTGGTGTGGTCAAGGAAGAATTGAGATATAGTTTGAGAACTTACGGCCTAAGTATTGTGCTAGAAATAAAGATCTAGTAGGAAAGAGCCCGTCTAATCATTAACAAAACATCGAGAAGGTTAAAACTCTAGTAGGTTAAAAGATCTAGTAGGAAAAAGCCCGTCTAATCATTAACAAAACATCGAGGAGCGAAGTAGATGAAGAGTTAATGATTGCTAAGACTTAAAACCTAAGGCACGAAGATTTCTTTGAAATCACTTGGGTTGCTGTATGAATATTCAATATTTGTTCTAAGAGGAACAAGTTAAAATATTTTTCAAGAACCTTTGAAAAAATATTTTCAAAATTAAATCAAGATGAATATTCATTATTTTACTATCGGTCTCGTCAAGGAAGAATTGAGATATAGTTTGAGAACTTACGGCCTAAGTATTGGGCTGGAAGTAAAGATCTAGTAGGAAAGAGCCCGTCTTATCATTAACGAAACATAAAGGAGGTTAAAACTCTACTAGGTTAAAAGATCTAGTAGGAAAGAGCCTGTCTGATCATTACAATGATAACAGAACATCGAGGAGCGAAGTAGATGAAGAGTTAATGATTGCTAAGACTTAAAACCTAAGGCACGAAAATTTCTTTGAAATCACTTGGGTTGCTGTATGAATATTCAATATTTGTTCTAAGAGGAACAAGTTAAAATATTTTTCAAGAACCTTTGAAAAAATATTTTTCAAGAACCTTTGAAAAAATATTTTTCAAGAACCTTTGAAAAAATATTTTAAAAACTTGATCATGATGAATATTCATTAAAATATTTTACGATTGGTGTGGTCAAGGAAGAATTGAGATATAGTTTGAGAACTTACGGCCTAAGTATTGTGCTAGAAATAAAGATCTAGTAGGGAAGAGCCCGTCTAATCATTAACAAAATATCGAGAAGGTTAAAACTCTAGTAGGTTAAAAGATCTAGTAGGAAAAAGCCCGTCTAATCATTAACAAAACATCGAGGAGCGAAGTAGATGAAGAGTTAATGATTGCTAAGACTTAAAACCTTAGGCACAAAGATTTCTTTGAAATCACTTGGGTTGCTGTATAAATATTCAATATTTGTTCTAAGAGGAACAAGTTAAAATATTTTTCAAGAACCTTTGAAAAAATATTTTCAAAATTAAATCAAGATGAATATTCATTATTTTACTATCGGTCTCGTCAAGGAAGAATTGAGATATAGTTTGAGAACTTTCGGCCTAAGTATTGTGCTGGAAGTAAAGATCTAGTAGGAAAGAGCCCGTCTTATCATTAACGAAACATCGAGGAGGTTAAAACTTTACTAGGTTAAAAGATCTAGTAGGAAAGAGCCTGTCTGATCATTACAATGATAACAAAACATCGAGGAGCGAAGTAGATGAAGAGTTAATGATTGCTAAGACTTAAAACCTAAGGCACGAAAATTTCTTTGAAATCACTTGGGTTGCTGTATGAATATTCAATATTTGTTCTAAGAGGAACAAGTTAAAATATTTTTCAAGAACCTTTGAAAAAATATTTTTCAAGAACCTTTGAAAAAATATTTTTCAAGAACCTTTGAAAAAATATTTTCAAAACTTGATCATGATGAATATTCATTAAAATATTTTACGATTGGTGTGGTCAAGGAAGAATTGAGATATAGTTTGAGAACTTACGGCCTAAGTATTGTGCTAGAAATAAAGATCTAGTAGGGAAGAGCCCGTCTAATCATTAACAAAATATCGAGAAGGTTAAAACTCTAATAGGTTAAAAGATCTAGTAGGAAAAAGCCCGTCTAATCATTAACAAAACATCGAGGAGCGAAGTAGATGAAGAGTTAATGATTGCTAAGACTTAAAACCTTAGGCACGAAGATTTGTTTGAAATCACTTGGGTTGCTGTATAAATATTCAATATTTGTTCTAAGAGGAACAAGTTAAAATATTTTTCAAGAACCTTTGAAAAAATATTTTCAAAATTAAATCAAGATGAATATTCATTATTTTACTATCGGTCTCGTCAAGGAAGAATTGAGATATAGTTTGAGAACTTACGGCCTAAGTATTGGGCTGGAAGTAAAGATCTAGTAGGAAAGAGCCCGTCTTATCATTAACGAAACATAAAGGAGGTTAAAACTCTACTAGGTTAAAAGATCTAGTAGGAAAGAGCCTGTCTTATCATTAACAAAACATCGAGGAGCGAAGTAGATGAAGAGTTAATGATTGCTAAGACTTAAAACCTAAGGCACGAAAATTTCTTTGAAATCACTTGGGTTGCTGTATGAATATTCAATATTTGTTCTAAGAGGAACAAGTTAAAATATTTTTCAAGAACCTTTGAAAAAATATTTTCAAAACTTGATCATGATGAATATTCATTAAAATATTTTACGATTGGTGTGGTCAAGGAAGAATTGAGATATAGTTTGAGAACTTACGGCCTAAGTATTGTGCTAGAAATAAAGATCTAGTAGGAAAGAGCCCGTCTAATCATTAACAAAACATCGAGAAGGTTAAAACTCTAGTAGGTTAAAAGATCTAGTAGGAAAAAGCCCGTCTAATCATTAACAAAACATCGAGGAGCGAAGTAGATGAAGAGTTAATGATTGCTAAGACTTAAAACCTTAGGCACGAAGATTTCTTTGAAATCACTTGGGTTGCTGTATGAATATTCAATATTTGTTCTAAGAGGAACAAGTTAAAATATTTTTCAAGAACCTTTGAAAAAATATTTTCAAAATTAAATCAAGATGAATATTCATTATTTTACTATCGGTCTCGTCAAGGAAGAATTGAGATATAGTTTGAGAACTTACGGCCTAAGTATTGGGCTGGAAGTAAAGATCTAGTAGGAAAGAGCCCGTCTTATCATTAACGAAACATAAAGGAGGTTAAAACTCTACTAGGTTAAAAGATCTAGTAGGAAAGAGCCTGTCTGATCATTACAATGATAACAGAACATCGAGGAGCGAAGTAGATGAAGAGTTAATGATTGCTAAGACTTAAAACCTAAGGCACGAAGATTTCTTTGAAATCACTTGGGTTGCTGTATGAATATTCAATATTTGTTCTAAGAGGAACAAGTTAAAATATTTTTCAAGAACCTTTGAAAAAATATTTTCAAAATTAAATCAAGATGAATATTCATTATTTTACTATCGGTCTCGTCAAGGAAGAATTGAGATATAGTTTGAGAACTTACGGCCTAAGTATTGTGCTGGAAGTAAAGATCTAGTAGGAAAGAGCCCGTCTTATCATTAACGAAACATCGAGGAGGTTAAAACTCTAGTAGGTTAAAAGATCTAGTAGGAAAAAGCCCGTCTAATCATTAACAAAACATCGAGGAGCGAAGTAGATGAAGAGTTAATGATTGCTAAGACTTAAAACCTAAAGCACGAAGATTTCTTTGAAATCACTTGGGTTGCTGTATGAATATTCAATATTTGTTCTAAGAGGAACAAGTTAAAATATTTTTTAAGAACCTTTAAAAAAATATTTTCAAAATTAAATCAAGATGAATATTCATTATTTTACTATCGGTCTCGTCAAGGAAGAATTGAGATATAGTTTGAGAACTTACGGCCTAAGTATTGGGCTCGAAGTAAAGATCTAGTAGGAAAGAGCCCGTCTTATCATTAACGAAACATAAAGGAGGTTAAAACTCTACTAGGTTAAAAGATCTAGTAGGAAAGAGCCTGTCTGATCATTACAATGATAACAGAACATCGAGGAGCGAAGTAGATGAAGAGTTAATGATTGCTAAGACTTAAAACCTAAGGCACGAAGATTTCTTTGAAATCACTTGGGTTGCTGTATGAATATTCAATATTTGTTCTCAGAGGAACAAGTTAAAATAATTTTCAAGAACCTTTGAAAAAATATTTTTCAAGAACCTTTGAAAAAATATTTTCAAAACTTGATCATGATGAATATTCATTAAAATATTTTACGATTGGTGTGGTCAAGGAAGAATTGAGATATAGTTTGAGAACTTACGGCCTAAGTATTGTGCTAGAAATAAAGATCTAGTAGGGAAGAGCCCGTCTAATCATTAACAAAATATCGAGAAGGTTAAAACTCTAGTAGGTTAAAAGATCTAGTAGGAAAAAGCCCGTCTAATCATTAACAAAACATCGAGGAGCGAAGTAGATGAAGAGTTAATGATTGCTAAGACTTAAAACCTTAGGCACGAAGATTTGTTTGAAATCACTTGGGTTGCTGTATAAATATTCAATATTTGTTCTAAGAGGAACAAGTTAAAATATTTTTCAAGAACCTTTGAAAAAATATTTTCAAAATTAAATCAAGATGAATATTCATTATTTTACTATCGGTCTCGTCAAGGAAGAATTGAGATATAGTTTGAGAACTTTCGGCCTAAGTATTGTGCTGGAAGTAAAGATCTAGTAGGAAAGAGCCCGTCTTATCATTAACGAAACATCGAGGAGGTTAAAACTTTACTAGGTTAAAAGATCTAGTAGGAAAGAGCCTGTCTCATCATTACAATGATAACAAAACATCGAGGAGCGAAGTAGATGAAGAGTTAATGATTGCTAAGACTTAAAACCTAAGGCACGAAAATTTCTTTGAAATCACTTGGGTTGCTGTATGAATATTCAATATTTGTTCTAAGAGGAACAAGTTAAAATATTTTTCAAGAACCTTTGAAATAATATTTTTCAAGAACCTTTGAAAAAATATTTTTCAAAAACCTTTGAAAAAATATTTTAAAAACTTGATCATGATGAATATTCATTAAAATATTTTACGATTGGTGTGGTCAAGGAAGAATTGAGATATAGTTTGAGAACTTACGGCCTAAGTATTGTGCTAGAAATAAAGATCTAGTAGGGAAGAGCCCGTCTAATCATTAACAAAATATCGAGAAGGTTAAAACTCTAGTAGGTTAAAAGATCTAGTAGGAAAAAGCCCGTCTAATCATTAACAAAACATCGAGGAGCGAAGTAGATGAAGAGTTAATGATTGCTAAGACTTAAAACCTTAGGCACGAAGATTTCTTTGAAATCACTTGGGTTGCTGTATAAATATTCAATATTTGTTCTAAGAGGAACAAGTTAAAATATTTTTCAAGAACCTTTGAAAAAATATTTTCAAAATTAAATCAAGATGAATATTCATTATTTTACTATCGGTCTCGTCAAGGAAGAATTGAGATATAGTTTGAGAACTTTCGGCCTAAGTATTGTGCTGGAAGTAAAGATCTAGTAGGAAAGAGCCCGTCTTATCATTAACGAAACATCGAGGAGGTTAAAACTTTACTAGGTTAAAAGATCTAGTAGGAAAGAGCCTGTCTCATCATTACAATGATAACAAAACATCGAGGAGCGAAGTAGATGAAGAGTTAATGATTGCTAAGACTTAAAACCTAAGGCACGAAAATTTCTTTGAAATCACTTGGGTTGCTGTATGAATATTCAATATTTGTTCTAAGAGGAACAAGTTAAAATATTTTTCAAGAACCTTTGAAATAATATTTTTCAAGAACCTTTGAAAAAATATTTTTCAAAAACCTTTGAAAAAATATTTTAAAAACTTGATCATGATGAATATTCATTAAAATATTTTACGATTGGTGTGGTCAAGGAAGAATTGAGATATAGTTTGAGAACTTACGGCCTAAGTATTGTGCTAGAAATAAAGATCTAGTAGGGAAGAGCCCGTCTAATCATTAACAAAATATCGAGAAGGTTAAAACTCTAGTAGGTTAAAAGATCTAGTAGGAAAAAGCCCGTCTAATCATTAACAAAACATCGAGGAGCGAAGTAGATGAAGAGTTAATGATTGCTAAGACTTAAAACCTTAGGCACGAAGATTTCTTTGAAATCACTTGGGTTGCTGTATAAATATTCAATATTTGTTCTAAGAGGAACAAGTTAAAATATTTTTCAAGAACCTTTGAAAAAATATTTTCAAAATTAAATCAAGATGAATATTCATTATTTTACTATCGGTCTCGTCAAGGAAGAATTGAGATATAGTTTGAGAACTTACGGCCTAAGTATTGGGCTGGAAGTAAAGATCTAGTAGGAAAGAGCCCGTCTTATCATTAACGAAACATCGAGGAGGTTAAAACTCTACTAGGTTAAAAGATCTAGTAGGAAAGAGCCCGTCTAATCATTAACAAAACATCGAGGAGCGAAGTAGATGAAGAGTTAATGATTGCTAAGACTTAAAACCTTAGGCACGAAGATTTCTTTGAAATCACTTGGGTTGCTGTATGAATATTCAATATTTGTTCTAAGAGGAACAAGTTAAAATATTTTTCAAGAACCTTTGAAAAAATATTTTCAAAATTAAATCAAGATGAATATTCATTATTTTACTATCGGTCTCGTCAAGGAAGAATTGAGATATAGTTTGAGAACTTACGGCCTAAGTATTGTGCTGGAAGTAAAGATCTAGTAGGAAAGAGCCCGTCTTATCATTAACGAAACATAAAGGAGGTTAAAACTCTACTAGGTTAAAAGATCTAGTAGGAAAGAGCCTGTCTGATCATTACAATGATAACAAAACATCGAGGAGCGAAGTAGATGAAGAGTTAATGATTGCTAAGACTTAATACCTAAGGCACGAAGATTTCTTTGAAATCACTTGGGTTGCTGTATGAATATTCAATATTTGTTCTAAGAGAAGCAAGTTAAAATATTTTTCAAGAACCTTTGAAAAAATATTTTCAAAACTTGATCATGATGAATATTCATTAAAATATTTTACGATTGGTGTGGTCAAGGAAGAATTGAGATATAGTTTGAGAACTTACGGCCTAAGTATTGTGCTAGAAATAAAGATCTAGTAGGAAAGAGCCCGTCTAATCATTAACAAAACATCGAGAAGGTTAAAACTCTAGTAGGTTAAAAGATCTAGTAGGAAAAAGCCCGTCTAATCATTAACAAAACATCGAGGAGCGAAGCAGATGAAGAGTTAATGATTGCTAAGACTTAAAACCTAAGGCAAGAAGATTTCTTTGAAATCACTTGGGTTGCTGTATAAATATTCAATATTTGTTCTAAGAGGAACAAATTAAAATATTTTTCAAGAACCTTTGAAAAAATATTTTCAAAATTAAATCAAGATGAATATTCATTATTTTACTATCGGTCTCGTCAAGGAAGAATTGAGATATAGTTTGAGAACTTACGGCCTAAGTATTGGGCTGGAAGTAAAGATCTAGTAGGAAAGAGCCCGTCTTATCATTAACGAAACATAAAGGAGGTTAAAACTCTACTAGGTTAAAAGATCTAGTAGGAAAGAGCCTGTCTGATCATTACAATGATAACAGAACATCGAGGAGCGAAGTAGATGAAGAGTTAATGATTGCTAAGACTTAAAACCTAAGGCACGAAGATTTCTTTGAAATCACTTGGGTTGCTGTATGAATATTCAATATTTGTTCTAAGAGGAACAAGTTAAAATATTTTTCAAGAACCTTTGAAAAAATATTTTCAAAACTTGATCATGATGAATATTCATTAAAATATTTTACGATTGGTGTGGTCAAGGAAGAATTGAGATATAGTTTGAGAACTTACGGCCTAAGTATTGTGCTAGAAATAAAGATCTAGTAGGAAAGAGCCCGTCTAATCATTAACAAAACATCGAGAAGGTTAAAACTCTAGTAGGTTAAAAGATCTAGTAGGAAAAAGCCCGTCTAATCATTAACAAAACATCGAGGAGCGAAGTAGATGAAGAGTTAATGATTGCTAAGACTTAAAACCTAAGGCACGAAGATTTCTTTGAAATCACTTGGGTTGCTGTATGAATATTCAATATTTGTTCTAAGAGGAACAAGTTAAAATATTTTTCAAGAACCTTTGAAAAAATATTTTCAAAATTAAATCAAGATGAATATTCATTATTTTACTATTGGTCTCGTCAAGGAAGAATTGAGATATAGTTTGAGAACTTACGGCCTAAGTATTGTGCAGGAAATAAAGATCTAGTAGGAAAGAGCCCGTCTGATCATTAACAAATTATCGAGGAGCGAAGTAGATGAAGAGTTAATGATTGCTAAGACTTAAAACCTAAGGCACGAAGATTTCTTTGAAATCACTTGGGTTGTTGTATGAATATTCAATATTTGTTCTAAGAGGAACAAGTTAAAATATTTTTCAAGAATCTTTGAAAAAATATTTTCAAAACTAGATCATAATGAATATTCATTAAAATATTTTACGATTGGTGTGGTCAAGGAAGAATTGAGATATAGTTTGAGAATTTAGGGCCTAAGTATTGTGCTAGAAATAAAGATCTAGTAGGAAAGAGCCCGTCAAATCATTAACAAAACATCGAGGAGCGAAGTAGATGAAGAGTTAATGCTTGCTAAGACTTAAAACCTAAGGCACAAAGATTTCTTTGAAATCAATTGGGTTGCTTTATGAATATTCAATATTTTTTCTAAGAGGAACAAGTTCGTTGAAAAAAATATTTTTCAAGAACCTTTGAAAAAATATTTTCAAAATTAGATCATGAGGAGTAAATGAGAAGTCGATAAAGTCAATGATTACTCAGACTTCTAACCTAAAGTACAAACATTTCTTTGAAAAGCACTTGAGGTTTCTCCTTGAACACTTAAAGAACTTACGGCCTTAGTATTGTGCCAGAAGTAAAGATCAAGTAGGAAAGAGCCCGTCTTATCATTAACGAAACATCGAGGAGGTTAAAACTCTAGTAGGTTAAAAGATCTAGCTGAAAGAGCCCGTCTATTCATTAACAAAACATCGAGGAGCGAAATAGATGAAGAGTTAATGATTGCTAAGACTTAAAACCTAAGGCACGAAGATTTCTTTGAAATCACTTGGGTTGCTTTATGAATATTCAATATTTGTTCTAAGAGGAACAAATTAAAATATTTTTCAAGAACATTTGAAAAAATATTTTCAAAATTAGATCATGATGAATATTCATTATTTTACTATTGGTCTCGTCAAGGAAGAATTGAGATATAGTTTGAGAACTTACGGCCTAAGTATTGTGCTAGAAGTAAAGATCTAGTAGGAAAGAGCCCGTCTGATCATTAACAAAACATCGAGGAGCGAAGTAGATGAAGAGTTAAGCTAAGACTTAGGAACAAAGATTTCAATGATACCTTCAACCCCTACCTGTACCTTCAAAATGATCCCATATTTGAGTTTTTCCATTTTGGTAAGTTACATGTTATTGCGAGCCAGCGTCTTTTTCGCGTTTTTTTGAGCGAAGCGGAAAAAAACGACGTGTAGGCGGAGCTTCTAATCCGGTAGCATGGAAATTTTAACCGCGCTCTGTTTGTCTGTGTGTGTGTGTGTGTGTGTGTGTTTGTCTCGGTAAGAACTCGACTACAATTGCACCAAATTTGACAAATTTAGGCTTAAAAGATGCAGAATTTTTCCTCCCTTTTATGGTTTGTCATCCGGTTAAAAAAATATTGAGTTTAAGTTAATGAAATTAACTAAAATGTGTTTAAAACTAGTGGTGGCGCTAGTGTCAACGTCGTCTTACGGGGATAAACAGTTGCAAATGAACTAAAATTGATGATATCTATAAATGGCAAATATGCCGGCTGCAGGCCCGATTGAAACAGCCAATTGGCCGGTTCTTTACCGACCATTTTGCCGGCCGCAGGCCCGATTAAGCTAATAAATGTATTGGTTGCTTAACCGACAATTTCGCCGGCCGCAGGCCCGACGAATACAAAGCCGATAAGGTAGGGGGCTACTGACAAGTTTTCAGGCTGCTTTACCAACAGTTTGCCGGCTTCTTTACCGACAAATTTGCCGGCCGCAGGCCCGATAAACCCAACCATAAACCAGTCAATTTGTCGCCATTTTTACCGACTAACTTGTTGGCCGATTTACCAACACATGCGTTATATGTTTGGATTATTTTAAAGATGATTCAGTGGAACTGAATTACTCATATCAACCCGGCGAGCTTCAAAGCGCGCTTTGCTATATTATTGTTAATTTATTTGCTGGGTCATTACATAGGAAGAATCCATTCCTGTACATATCAATAACATAAGCCAGAGAAACTATGTGACAGTTGGGAATGGGAGGAAATTAGTCCCCACGTCGCTCGGAATATCTCTTTTTTACGGATATCAACGGGTATGTATGATACGGATATCAAGAAATCATTGTCATTATTCTTAAATTGTCATGATTATTTGTGTTGCCGTCAGATTGACCCCCAGCTTGTTCTACCTACGATGCGTTCAGCTGTTGAGGAACAGCTTAATTTCATTGTCAAAGGAAAGGCCAATTACGAACTAGTCCTTCGACATGCTCTTGAAATTTTCAGACTTGAATTCGTGTACTATGTGCAACATATTGAAAACATGGATCATTTATTTGAAGACGCGTTTTCAACTCTTTCAGCCAGCGGGCGAAATTTTTCAAGGTGCGGAGCTTGTCGCGGGTAATTGTTTTCCGAACCCAACTAGTTACAAATATCACTTTCCCTCTGCTATTAAGTAGTCTAACCAAATTACTACTTAAGATTTATGAAGCTTGTCGCATCAAAGCCCGCTCGTCTACACTGCCCTAATTGTGATGTTACATATTCTCAACCTCCTATTGCCCATTTCAAGGTAATTTGACTGTTAGGTATTAATTATGACCAAAAGTTGTAATGAATTTGTTGTTGCACATGTTATATCTTATCTATATGTTTCACTAGCTCTTCAACGAATTAAAATGTCCGTTAGATGATTTTGAACTTCTACTGTGATGGCTAGGCGGTCCGAATGGCAAAGGATTCCCACTGTGCCCTTACTGTTATGTTTACACACCTTTCATGTTAGTATTATGCAGATTCACACATTGCTCATTATGTATTAAAATTTGGTTTTTTTTCTACCAGGGATATGAAAAAATCGAGTATTTGCAAAAGATGCACTCATCCTTCATGTAGCTATGGCCTTAATACAAATAGAGTAGCATCTTATTCTGAATGCATGGAAGGAGTCCTTGTTCTAGATTTGACTTCAGGACCCAATGGCAGTTGGCTTGCAATCAGTAAGAGCGTTATCGATTTTCATTCAATATTATCTTCGTCCTTTGATCTAATCGTTGGAAGCTCGTTAAAATACTTCTTGTCTCGGAACAGATGCCAAGTAGTTATAAAAATATGTGAAGACGCCAATAAGCTTGCTGTAGACGATTCTGTTTGTCTTGAATGCGACGCTCGCTTGCTGAAAGTTGAATATCGAATGGTAATTTCATATTTTGAAGTACACAAGTTTTTACTTTTTTAAGTATCTTTTTTCATGATTTTTAAATACTGACCATTTTTAACACTTAAAGGAAAAGAAAATATTACCAAATGGTCAAACAAAGATGATTGCTTGCATATTTTTTTCTTTGGAATTCTCTGGATTAGTGGAAAAACGCTATGGCGCATCAGCAAGAAATAGAGGAAGAGGGCGTGGAGGACGAGGTCGTAGTCGCAATCGCTTACGGAGTCGTGGACGCCCAAAACCGAAAGATAAAATGGCACAACTTGTGGCTTATTTTGTCTAGCAAATACACGCACTTTTGCCTTGTAAGCGGCTGTATTGTATAACTTGCTTTCAGCGTTTACTTTGTATGACTGTTAACTTTCAGATAAATGTCGTCAATATTTCCCTAAATCATGCAAACGTCGTCAACTTCTTGTTAAATAGTTACGCCTTAATATTTTCCAATGAGAGCTTTAGAGCCCCTACTTTTATAGTTCACTAGTTTATTTTTTCTACGGAAAATTTGAATCAAATTGTTGTGAGTGTGCAGGCCTTAAAATAATTTCCTTGTTGCTTTTTTCCCCCTCTTTAGTACCTTCATCGTCAAGCGATACTGCGATAGAATTTATTGACTTTGGATCGTACCTCTCAATCCAAATTTGCAGCAGCATTCGTCTGCTATGTGCAGTGCCACCCTACTGGCCACTTTTATTTTAGCTTTGTCGGATAGGATCGGTCCGGACTTGCCTGTAGCTAGACTGCAGGCACTTTTAGACCTGACTGGTACGACAAAGCTACTGTAAAAGCGGCCGGTAGGGGGGATCTCGGCACACAAGACAAAAGCTGCTGCAACTTTCGGTGTGCTTGTATACGCTACAAAGGCAATAAGTTCTATACCAATGCAGCAGCATAGATAATCGCACGATACCATGTGTTTAGTGTTATTATTAGAAGGCACAACTACTTTATAGGTAAAAATATAATCGTTATTAGCTACCTTATCAGAACAGTTTCATTGTAAGACGCCGATCTACTGTATTTTTTCAAAAAGAAATCGAAAAGTTTCCTCATTAAAAAAGAATGTCGAGACATATAAATAAATTTGAAGATCATTCTAAGTGAAAGATAAATCTATTCACTTACATTTTTCTCTTTTTAAATCTCATCCTGATAAGCAGTAATGACGATAATAAACGCTTTAAAAAAAATAGGCTTGTATTTTTTATTAGTACCTGTATAACATAAAATTTTTTTTTCGTTTTTAGTGCAGCAATATTTTTTTAATGATTCTTTATTAAATACGATAAATTTATTATCATTAAGATCACGGGTCAAAATAGGGGTCAACATATAAAAATCCCAATATTTATATTTCAATTGCAAAAAACAATTATTATATTACTGCTTGTTAACTATTTTAAATAGTGATTATACAGAAGAACACTATCACAAAAAGTGAACCCACAACCCAAAAAAGAAAAAGGGGAAAATTTTTTTTTAATGCGCCATAGGTTCATAGGGGTTGGGCCCCTGGAGCTTAGCCAGATGCATGATGCAATTTACCCGTCGTAAAAATGACGAACACACGATCATTAAGTATTTTGAATTCAGACATCTGTTTTAATAAAACTGTCGAAACGCAGCTCTGTCATCGTTTAAGGGTTTGAGTTTAAAAAGATAGGAAAGCGAGCTTTATGCTCGCCGATTGATAGAGTAATTCAGTCTCCAACTGAATTATTTTTTACGATTGAGGGATTGTTTTAAATGCGGCATTTGAATTGTATTGCGCATTAGCTTGTTAACGCGTACGTAAAACATCATGCGTATGATTAATCACCAGAAGAAGCCGCTTTTAATCTGTTCATCTGTTCGCATCTGTTGTTCCTCAAACAAGGATCTCGGCGACTCGGTCTGGTGACGTTGATTTGCTATTCTTTTTCTTTATATGATCACTTTATTTCACCTTCGTTGCATTATGGTTGTAAGCCGTTTGTTTTAAGAAACTTAAAAAAATAACTTTTTAATGTTTAAAAGGCGAAGATTGGGATCTATATTAAATATTAAAAGATAGGAATTTAAAAAAACATGAATGGAAATAATAATTTAAAATTATATTTGTTTATGTTTAATAAAGGTTATTTAAACTGACCGAATTAAGGTCAAAACTTTATCTGGCAATGAGTACGTAAAGACTCAATCGAATTTACTAAAATTGAGGGAAACCAACACAATACAATTCAATTTTTTTGTATATGAAAATGAACCTACATGACTACATCCCCACCCGCCAGATTATAACCCGTTTTGCGACATGGGACAAGATCTTAAAACAATTTTCAAGTTATTAGAACAACACCTCGTAAAAATAAAACGCCCCAACAGCTCATTAAATTCACTAAAATCAGACAACATACACCTTATAAATTTGTTTAAAAGCGAATTATAGTCATTAATTTCAATTTTTAGTACACCTGCTTTGGTCACGCAGACGATACTGATTGTTACTGTGGAAACGACATATTCTTTGTTTTTATCAGAAGAGACATTGCAACCTACTATTTATTGACAATTTTTGCTCTAAAAATCACAAAATTAGGCTTGATTGCATCTCCCGGTGATTTCCAATCGAAAGGTGTATTTTAATTTTAAATGTGTTATCTGATTGCGGAGATATTGGCCTCCATACATAGACAGAGAGCGCACGCCAAAACGATCAGTCTGCAGCCCTAACGTACGACCTATCAGCTCGCCTGCGGGCTGCGGCTCGCAATTATCAGTACTTGATTGTTACTCTTGCGGGAAAACCAAACAACAATTTATTTGACGTTTTATTTACATTTCAAGGTATCGAGTACCTCTAAAATATCATAGTAATTACAGTAAAAACTAAAGAATAAGTTTAGAGAAGCGATAATGGCAGGCAAGTTTTAGAGTGCGTAATGGTACTTGATCGTGGTGTTGTGTCCTTGGTGACAAAAATAGGGGAGGGGCTAGTGATATAATAGGGAAGAAGATTATGGTAGAACAACTGAACAAGCGTGAGCGAAAGCAAAAGAGAATAGGGACTTTTTGATGAATCTCAAGTAGTTGATGTCGTTACTATCTATTGAATGCGGTGGAGCCTGACGTATTTCTACTAACAACACAATTAGAAACAAGGGGAATAGAAAAATACATTATTTTTAAAATGTATTTCACGTATGGCTGAACAAGCATACGATCACGAGGATGACATAACGTATGGAAACACTGCATAATTCATCAACCACCTATCTTATTTTTCGTTGAATTGTTGTGCTGATGGAAGAAGTAAAAGTGGCGCGTCTAATCAATAGGAAGGTTTCCATCAAGAATAATAGCGCACGTGAACACAGAGTGGAGAACAACTTCCCTTATACCGCACGAAAACTACTTTCAGGGACGCAGCAACTTGAGTGATGGGCCCAAGCAGAGCGCAGCATGTTTGTTGCTACTGTTATTCTTTCAACCCAAGAGCTGAACAGTAGCTGTGAATCATTGGATGCATGACGTAAAATTCGATGTGACCCTCATCTCTCACCCTCTCCCTCCTCTTTTCCCCCCTAAGCAGCTGACCGATTATGCCTTGCCTTCCTTGCGAGAGCAAATTTCCCCGCTCCCCTATTTAATCGAACCGAGTCGATGTACACACAGCACAGTCGAATCCCAGACATCCACTCCCACATTAAGCTTCTTAACACTGCGCCTTAAACTATAACAAAGATACATACAAAAAGGTAATTTCTAAGAACTGAAGGTTGATTCTACCCTTACATTTTTAGATTATTCGAGAAGAATTTAGACCGCATCGTTTAGTAACGGACAAAGCATTTAATATCATTTCTCGATATCCGCTTTCATTTTTTCTCTTACAGACATGGCTCATTCTTCAAAAACTTTCATCGTCCACTTTGTCATGTTCTTCCTCTTGTGTTCGTCAGTTTCGATAATTTGCACTAAAGCTGGGTCACCTACAACCGGTTCTGAAAATCGAGAGGATAGGGTTTTGACCAAGACTCATTTTGCTGATTTTCTTCGTGCCCTATACGCTCGACAAACAACTAAGGATAACGACATTGTTAACGATTTGTATCCACTCATCCCATCTACCTTTATTGAAGACGAATTGCATCTAGAACAACCAATGGCTGATATTGAGGAGCCGGTGGTGATAAAAGCTCTTTCGCTGCCTAACAATATGCAGAAACGCAACACTCGCTACTGTGGTTCTAATTTAGCCGATGTGCTCCAAATGGTTTGTAAGCACACCGCGCTTCCTGGAAAACGATCTTCTTCATTCGACTACTCAGGTGAGATATCCTTCAGAAACTATTGATAATTTTTACCTTTTTCAAATCAATCAATTTTTATTCCCAGGAAAGAATCCTTCGATTTCGTGGCCGTTTATTAGCAGCGATAAAGCACACCAGTTGCTTCGTGGGCAAAATATTTTTCAACGAAACACGCGCGGTGTGCACGACGAATGCTGCGTCAAGGGCTGTTCTTTCAAGGAAATGGCTTCGTATTGTATTCGACCAATGGCCAACTGATTTTCAGATTACACTTCGCCGAAATTGTCATTTTACTCCTTATTCACTTTTGCTTCTTGCAACGAAAAAAATGTAAACTCCTTATTACCCCTAAAGTTAGAAAAGGAAATTTTCTAGTTATTATCTGTCGCATCACATCACTAATCATAATACAGGCTAGTGTCACTTTCAACTGTCTGTACGTAAGTCTCTTTCCTTTTGAAAAGTAGCGTAACAACCGTTAAAATACTTACATACATTGTTAAAATTACCAATCACTATTTATTATTTAACTTGAAACCCTAGTATCACTTAAATTTTTCAAGCCGCCTGTGATTAAGAGTTTCCATTTACATCGGTATGTTCAATTGCAGCTCCCGCTTATTAAAATAGCCTATAATTATGTTGACGACTATATAAGAGCGGTTTGTTTTTCTTTTCTCTGAAGCGTTGTCTAGAAATATTTTTACTCATTCCCTGTCTTATTACCTATCAAGTAATAAGTAAACTCGATCTTCGTGTCCCGCAAAGCCATAAAATACAAATTATCTGAAGTATTGCTATAAGTAAAAAAAAAACTCGTTGATTTTATTTCTAAATGAAAAACGTATGCTCACCAACTAATGCCACCTCAAAGCATCATGCCATTTCCGACTCACTTAATATTGACATAGAGATAAATTGGACCATTTTAAAACCATACCAATATATACATATTGTTATATGCATGAACAGTGATTTAGTGACAAAGGAGTGAGTACGGTAAGTATCTATATTTTGTGTTCGGAGAAGTCGGATAGATACAAACCAGACAGCGAAATATTTGCTAGGCAGCTAGGATTTTCCAAATCCAGTCGATACTATTTTTTTAAGTAAAAAAAAGGGGAGGGGGGATAAATATCATATCATGATATCTAAAATTTTATTGGAAGTAGACCAATATTAATATAAAAATCTTGACTCTTATTTTACAATCTTTTTTATTGTAACGAAATGGTATTTTTAAAATTGTAAAATCAACAGTACGGCATATATCCACAACATATATTGAAATAATTATGGCATTTCAACTATGTTTTATTCATCGTTAAAATCATAATTCGCTACCGGTACCGATTCCTGAGCTACATGGCTTTCCTATATCACGGACTTATCGTTTGAAAATTGGTGTAGCACTGGTTTTCTACACTAGTATGCGGTATGATACAAGTATAAAAGAAGGGTGGACAACGCTCTTCAACTTGATTCAAGTGCGTATGAAATATAAAAAATGCTTTATATTTTATATACCAAATCGGTTTACGATGAGCTGTAATACCAGGATTATTACCATCTACTTCATCATTCTAGAAAATGACAAAAAAAAACTATATTTATAGCGG
Organism: Chydorus sphaericus; assembly: GCA_030141595.1. Classification (NCBI taxonomy): domain Eukaryota; kingdom Metazoa; phylum Arthropoda; class Branchiopoda; order Diplostraca; family Chydoridae; genus Chydorus; species Chydorus sphaericus. The sequence continues at coordinate 7,842,564 of CM057931.1, forward strand.
GAAAACATTATTCCATTGGTTTTTTATTGGGTCGATTGCTTTTAAATTTTACATACCGGTAATTGATTTTTAGCTTCTATATCTCACCCATGCATCACTTATCATTTTCGTTGCTAGACAAAATCTTTCAGTTCTAAACTAAGTACGGTACCGGGACCGTAGTAGTTTTCCATCGGGAAATTTAAAAAAAGACCGTATAAAGGGAGTTTGACAACCGTAAAAGAAACAAATTTTCAAGGACAAGGTTGGGGGGGGGGGGGGGGGGATACTTAAAGAAAATATTCTTAATTATATAATTAACCAAGATGATCTCAGTTTGAAAAGGGAGGAACACTTGACAGGTTTTTCCTATAAATGAGCGTAAAATAAAAGGGACATGAGTCGTTTAGTGTGGATCACAGAAGCCACGAATTATAGTTTTTATTTTTTATTGCCGTTTTTGATACGCTAAAATTACTCTTTGCTTGAACTGCGTACACGGTACCGAACTCTATTAAAATCAAAATACCATAATTTAGGGTTATTCGCCTAGTAAGAAAGTTCTTGTTGATCACAATACGAAAGAAATAAAGAATTAACCAATACGCTATTATAAACACCAATAACAAGAAATTATATAATATAAAAATCACAAATTGAAACTAACAGGACCTTTTTTCATTGAATGCTTGTCTACTAGTTTATAGGTAAATAAACGTTTAATTAATAAATTAATTAATAATTTAACTTATTAATGGCATACTACTGCCAAAAAATTATATCTATGTCAGTTTCCGTGGTCTTGCATACAACGTAAAGACAGTACCGGAATTCATTGAGAATCAATGCATGTATTTCTATCCTTTCAATTCACGGCGCAACTTCATAGTCACATCAACTACCAATAAATGATTCGGAACTAGCCACGCGAACACACGATTACTTCGCCATATTTTTTAAAGAGATTGGAATACAGTGGGATCGAAGAACAAAAAGCCAAAAAATGTACAGCAGTTACAAAAATGAAAAAGTAGATGTTGCTCAAGCCCATAAAAAAGAACTCAACGGTTCTGGTCAGCTCAGTAACAATACATGTATACCAGTACATCCTGATGGTGGAAATGGTTATCCAGACACGACATTTTTTTTTGTTATATAAATTGCCAGCATGGCGGGATGGTCGACGTTGTACCTTAGTTTAATAAATCGTGGACCGAAAACAAATGTGCTATACAAGACCGCAATGGTTGGATTGGATTTAATAACTTCTTCTCATTAAATAATGCATCCACACGAGAAATCATATGACGATCGGTGAGGTCGAATGAAGAGTTATAATTAGAAAAGGATTATTAAGTAAACCTTGAATAGTTTTTTTTTGTTTTTAATTTCAATAAATTGTACAAAACATGAGAAAATAATGTAAAGAAAACAGAAATCAAGTACGAATTCAGCTGAAATTTATTTACAAGTGTAAACCATGTCCAAGTATTAGAGCTCCTATTGTTACTTGGGCGTTTGACATTTCATACAATAAACAAGCATACAAAAAAATTAATAAAAACTAAAAAAATCAGATTTCAAATTGACAAAAGAAAATTCATGTTAACAATTTCCGTTCTCAGCCATGTGATCAACTTAATCATGCTGCAAGCCTAGACAATCCCAAATCCTTCCCGTTTTGCAAAATGTATGAAAGAGAACTCAATTAAACCATTAAAATCGAAAAAAATGTGTAAGATAAGTCCCCATGTTTTTACAAAATGGCCTCCTGATGCAATAATACGTCTGTAACGAGTAGCACGGACAATTGAGATGAATAACTGAAAGTATAGGGAGGAAGAGGAAGCAAATACAGACCACTATCTCACTTGACAACTTTCTTTCGAAGACGCTGTTGGTGGAGGTGTCGGAGATGGCGGAGGGGTGACTTGTTCTGATTTGCCTTTGGTGACATAGCCTTGAGAGCAGCGGGCAAGCTTCAGTTTTAGGGGCATTAATCGAAGCGAGGTTACACCGGCATTGGGAAGACTTTCACTGGCGGAAGGTTTTTCTAATGGCGGAGGAGGAGAGACATTTTCGCAACCTTGAGATTCTGTTTTCCCCCCTAAATTCGATTCAGAATGTTGGAGCTGAAACGAGGAAGAATCTCCACTGACTGTGCTAGACATAGGTTTCTTCCCGAATCGAATGATGAGCTTCGGTGGAGCTGAGCAGTTAACAGCACCGTCTTTTGAGATGATCTTAACTCCATTGAGGCGTCTATACTGATCAATGTTCTGATCCGTAAGATGTGATGTGTGCTCCAAAGAATCACTGTCTCCACTAGGGCTTCGTTTTCGTTTATATCCTATCCCCGAGTTGCTGCCATTTCCATGATCTCCGTGGCCACTGATGTTGTTGATGCCGTCTTCGCCATTACTTCCATCGACAAAATGTCCATCACCACCAGTCTTACACATTCCCCCTTCACTAGAATCAGAACCCCCACCAGCTATAGACATTAGATCTGTGCTGGCCACTAGAGGTCTCTTTCTGTTGTTTCCATCCCGATCTTTAGACTTGCTGCGGTCCTTCCTTGTTTTAGTTTTGTGTCTCTTATTTTTAAACTCGGGTTTGGAATCGAGTCCGCTCGGAGGAGATGCAGCTTCAACATCGGGTTTGTTTTTCCCGATCGACACATCCTCGTTAGCTGCCAAAGGTACGCCTTTCCGCTTTTCCGACTTAGAGAAATCAGCCATGACTTCCTCGCGAAACTTCATGCTCTGTCGCCGTAATTCCTCTAAGGTCGGTGGATTGTTGGATTCAGCTCGCAATATAGAAGACCCGTGCTCGACCATAAAGGAATCGCAACCAGTATCCGAGATACGTTTCTTTGGTGGGCGAAAGCGTATTTTTCTCGCTTCTGTCTCCTCTTCTTTCTTGATAACCTGAGAAATGTACTGCGATGAATCGGTTATCCCTTCAGAGTAAGAAAATGATGCGTTAGTACGGGCTTCAGTCTGACCGGAATCGCAGACTGTCAACATTTCTCCAGCACCAACTTTCCCCCGGAAACGAATTTTTAGTTTCGGTGGTGGATGAGAAACAAAATCCTGTGAATTCTTCGTTTCTTTCTGCTCTACTGTTGTTTGAATAATGGTCGATGGTGAATCGGTTCTCATTTTAGTTGAAATGGAAACTGTTGTTGAAGGGCCACTAGCGCTCTGACGATTAACTGCCGGTGGCCTCCCCCTTCTTCGTTCTTTCCTTCTGCCGGTAAGAAAAGTGTCAACAGAAGTTTTATCCGATTCTATCGTGATAACATCAACTGCTGCTGTGGATAGTTGAAGGTTGCGCAGTTCTCGTGAGAGTGGCGGATTGCCATTTCCTCCTCTCCTCCTTCTTCTGCCTTCACGGGGTTCACTCCCACCTACAAGGGGTGAATCTTCAATCGAGTCTTCGTTGAGTGGCCCAAGGGATCCTAAAGAAGCAACCGCCTTCGGGATCGATATGTGGTTGCTCTTGATACCTCCACTAAAAGCGTTCATTGTTCCTATCATCCCTTTTCCATATTGATTGACTGAGAGAGAAGACGATGAAGATGAAGACGGAAAAAGAGTTCCAGAATTAGTACTTCCTATTACTTCATTAAGGTCATTGCTGCCAGCTAGAAGATATTCTTCATTCGCGTATGCTAAAGCTGATGAGTAAGGGAAGTGAAGAAAGGCGTTGAGGTGTGCCGGTTGACTGGGCGTAGTTACGTCCTGTGAAACGTACTGCCGAATCAACTCCTTCTTCCGCATGCGACGTAAATTAGAGCTCTCATTGGAAGGAGTCGACACCGAGTTGCAAACATTCATTTGCATATTAGAGTTATTGCCCGAAGAATAATTTGCGTCTAGGAAAGGACCCTTAATTTTGAATTTTAAAGCATGGCGTGAAGAATCCACTATGGCTCTTGTTTCATTTGTCGATACAGTGTTAGCAGGAGTTGGTATTGCGCTAGGAAGAAGAGGTAGAGACGCTTCCGCATTTTCATGGTTAGAGATATTTACCGAGGATTTAGCAGCTAAAGCCGATTCAATTGCTGATTCAAGGGCTTCGAGATCTTGCATTGCTTTCACTGAAGGGGCTGCAATGGGTATTGCGGAGAAGCGTGATTGTTGCTGTTCCGTGACAACAGTAGATCCAGAAGAAGCAAGACTAGCAGCTCCGACTCCCGAAAGTTGGCTCGTAGACGAGTGCTGTGTCATGTTTACTTGATTGAGATTTTGTTGGTTGTTGACCGCGTCATCCCTTTTTACTATAAAAGAAGTATCTCGCCTATTTTCTGAAACTTCCGGGTGGGATGGTGTAGCTCGTGCAATAGAACCGCTTCTTGATGTGTTTGAATCAACTGTCATTGAAAGGGAACACGATCGAGGGATCGTCAGTCTCATGGGTGGCACTGTTTGCGCAGTAGATGAAGTTGTGCAAATCGCGGACTCGAACTCACTGGGTCGTTTCCGCATTGGCGAGGAAGAAGTCTTTTCACGCAAGTTCACAAAAGTTGCTTCCGTGGAACTACGAGAGGGCTCATTTTCTGATTCAACGATAATATTTTCGCCCGACATTTCCCTACTTTTTCTTAGTCGGGAAAGTCCAGTCACTATCTTGCTGTTGCTGTTACATTTCGGACTCTTTCCACAATTGCTTACAGCCATGGAGAGGGGTTCGACTTTCCGACTGGGGGGATGAGATTTAGAAGATGCGACAGAACTGTTTCGTTCTGAATCACTTAGTTCGTCATTGAAATCGTCGAAGTCGTAAACAGTTCCAGCCACATTTTGAGCTGAAAGTCCAGACACTAGTTTTGGTTCGAAAACCCCTAAAGGTCCGCCTCTCTTTGTCACACCACCACCTCTTGAACGGGCCCCTCGTTGCCCATTGCCTCCTCTACTTCTGGGTCCACCGCGTTGTCTAGTTGGGGATGAATTTGAAGTCTGGGTGAGCGCTGATTCGCTTACACTAGAGGTGCCAGTTAAATTAGCGCTGATGGAAGGATGCATTTCGTTCAGCTGTTCCGCAGTAGCTTTAGTAGCATTGATAGCAGCTTGACGAGCTGGACGCTGCCTCTGATTTCTGTCATTTGATGGATTCACCCCCGCATTGGATAACCAGGCAGGCGATCCCACTTCAATTGGGAGGGAGCTCGTACTTGTTGAAGTGACTGGGATTTCGAGATTGCTCACACCCGAGTTCGAAATTCCATCTTTTGTCTTGAGTGATTTATCTTCGTGAACCAATAGCGAGGTGTCTTTCTTCAATAAACTTCCACCAGTTTTCATTCTGTTTTGGTTTTGGTGAGAGTATGAGTCAGATTTGATGGAGATATTAGAAGAGGTAAGATCTGAAACAGTGGAAATTTCCTTACGGCACGGAACAGATTGGTACTCAGAATCCGAAATTCCAGAAGGTGCTTCCGATTGTCGTTCCATTACTCCAAGTTCAGATGAGAGATTCTGTTCTTTAATACAAGATTTTGGAGCCACTGGTTCGCAAAGCGAATTAGAGTCTTGAATCCTATTTTTAAAATCAAGAGGTTGTTTCGGAGAAACATTTTTATTGTTACTCTCGTCGATTTTTCGTACTGCAGATGATGAGATGACCAGTTTTGAATCATTTTGATCCGTACGACATCTCGGAAAAGTGGATGCAGATAATGAAGTTTCAGCAGGTCGTTGTGACGTTGATGGCGAAGTCGGGATGTCTGGAGGAGATGCAGATGAATACGCAGGCGGAAATAAGTAAGATGGAAGAAATTCACGTTGAAAAAAGTTGTTATAAAATGGAGGGAAAGGAAATGTAGTTGTTGAAAAAGGAGGAGGAGGGATATTGTAAAAAAAAGTAGATTGCAGGTTGTGATCTTGCTGAATTGGCATTGCTGGATTGTCGGGTGGATAAGATGATGAGTTAGGTGGAACTTCTTTAGAATCTTTTTGTGCACCGTGGGGTGTGTTTCCACCAGTGAGTATTATTTGGTTCTTACACTTGGCTAGTGCTGCAGAACTATCCATTTGGGTACACAATGGTGGAGGATCATCAACTCCAAGTTCTTTGGCTGGAGTCAAAGGTTTCCATTTGCTTTGTCTGCTGTTTGAAGATGAAGCATTGGGGGGAGATGGTAAGGGTTGCAGCTTATTCCCCAGTTCCAATGCCTGACAGGATTCTTCAACATCACTTAGCCTGTGGTCAAGTTCTGGCTGTGTTGATTCTATCGAAACGTCATTGGAGTGATTTTTATTATTTTTAGATTGTGGAGTTGATGGGGGCTGAGGTGGTCCAGCTTGGTTTTGTTCCGTTGACTTGTTAGTAAACGTTTCTTCCCCAGTATCTTGCCCAGTTGGACAAGTTTTAAAGGCATACTGCATTCGTAATTTCTCGACGAGATTCATTGTTTCCCTAGCACTATCTTCATTGGTATCCGCTTTAGTTATAACTTCAGTACTTAAAGAGTACTTCAGAGTAGATGGAATGGTTGCCTCATTGGTGTCGCATTCTTTATCAAATATATGGTCTTCATTCGGGCCACAACTCACTGTCTGGGCAATATCAAGCAACTCACTTTCGTACTCAAAATTACTCTTTAGATTAATAGTGTCATGCGAAGAACTGCTTGTTTTGTGCTTTTTCACAGGAGGTTCAGTGCTTGGGAACGGCCCTTCGAGCGAATTCGCTTGCTTGAACAAAGAACCAGAGCAGTTCCCTTCCCCAGGGTGCTCCAACGCTTCCCTGTGTTTTGTCGTGTTGAACGCTCTTTCACCAATTGTGCATTGAGCCACCTCAATTCTCTCGTAGTCCCTGGGTCTCGAGTCTTCCGTGGATTTTGAATTGGCGCTGTTGGTTGTTTTTGGCTTTTTTGATGAAATGGACGACTTTGACTCTGGACACTCAGCTGAATTTCTACACATTCCGTCAGGGTGTTCGAATCGAGTACTCGCCCTCCAAGGCAATTCATCTCCCTGGTTGATTTCGTGAGTGGCCGATTGGTTAATGTTACTCTCTCCACTTCGTCCACAAGAATCAGATTTGAATTTGGGCGAACTTGATCGATCATCACGATCGGAGAGGGGCAATTTCTTTCTTGAAGCGGGCGACTGGGTGGGCTTGATTTTTGCTGTTGTTCGTGGAGAGGAGTCGAGAAATGAACCTTTCTGCCGCTGCAATGACGCTTCACTTCCGTCTCGGATCGTGTTCGTTTCTGCAGAATCCGCTTTGTTCCTTGATTCTGGTTCAGAATCGGAACTGGAGCTAGTTGAATCGGAGGAAGAAGAGGAGGATGTGGAAGAGACGGAGCCTGAAGCGGAGGAATCTGTTGAATCTGGCTTGCGGATTGAGTCTGACATGTTACTAGAATAATTTCGGATTCTTGATTCACTTTTAAGTGTTCGCTGTTTTGCCTTTGCATTCGACTGCGACTTCGAAGCTGGAACGACGGCTTTTTCGCTTCCATTGACTTTGGATGAACAAGAGGAGCTCGATGAACTGTCTGAGTTGGAACTAGAGGATCCAGATGAGGAACTAGACGTGGAAGACGAGCTCGATGAGCTTCTAGACCGCGATGTAGAACTGGATGAGGTGGAACAAGTTCGTGAACGATTAGATTGTTTGGTCCGCTGTTGATTGGACCGGTCGTAGTCGGATTTAACGGTAGTAGTAATGCTGTTGATGGAAGCGGAAGATGTGGGTGTGATTGTGGAATCACCTTGAATTGATTTCTTGGATGAAAGCAGTTTTTTCTGCTTGTGCTGTTCTTGCTCGTGCTGCTGCTGTTTGAGCTTGGAAAATGACTTTTCGTTAGATTCAGTTCCACTTCGAGAAATTCCGATTTTCGTTTTCGGAACAGTCGCCGAGGAGGACTTGTTTGTGGCAAGCGCATTCTTCCCGATATGTTTCTGGGCCCCACGACCTGTGGAGGTGGAGTGACTGGACGAAGCCACACCTCCTCGTTTGGATTGGGATTCGGACTCGGTTGGCCGGGGACCCCTGTCTCGAAAGGGCTTACCGGTTGCCTGAGTCGATTCCGCATCATGGGCACCCAATCTACCTTTCTTTTTCGAATGCAACAGTCCATCAGTTTCTTTTAGCAGTTCCTTTGTTTCAGTGGTATCCGAATCAGACAAATCAAACAAAATTTCCATTTTTGATTTAGTTTTCGGGTCCATTTTAATTTTGTTTAGTGGCACCGACGACCCTTTAAGATCAGATTTAACCTTCAGATTTTTACGAATAGAAGCTGCATCGGTTCCCAAATCTGCATCAATGTCAAATCCAGAAGTGACGGATTTAGTACTGCCAATCTTAATTGTTTCCGCAGCTTTTCTGGCAGCCTGCCGCTGGGGTACGTAACTGGGGAAATCTGAAGCTTTTTCACTGGATCCTTTTCGGTCGCTGTCCTTATTATTTTTCGATGATTCGGTGCGTGATTTGACATGAGAAGTCGAGTGATGAGAGTCACTGATCACATGTGCAGTCTCACTCACTTTCACATCAGGTTTCAGTATCGGCTGTTGATCTAACACGACATTCTCTTTACCGATGCCTTTAGTTTCTTTATCCTCTTTCTTTTCTTTCAATGAAATGTTCGCATTCGTATTGTGCAGACTCTCCGTGGCCTTTTTAGCTGCTTGGCGCTGAGGAACGATAAGTTCTGTTGTCAATTTAACTGGAATTTTACTTTCATTATTTGTTTTCTTCCCGCGAACTCGTCCCGCTGATACTGATGGTGTGGAAATCACGGGAGAAAAAGCCTTAACGGCCGCTTTAGTTCTCACAGCAAGAGATGAATTCAGGTCGCTGCGATTTTCATCGTCCTCACTATCCGTGTAAATGAATTTTCCTGTCTTCGTCTCATTAGTTTTTGACACAGTCTTTTTCAACTTTGAAGAGTTAATAGAATTCGTGTCAGAATCACCGTCGGGAGATGTTGGTGAAATTCTTAATGGAGTTCTCCCAATCTAAAGTTGGATTAACCAAAAAGATTTTTATTTCTTTTGAATACACAACACATGCATGTCTTTTAAATAACAAATATATTCCGCTTATACCTTTTTCCATCTCAGATCTACTTCATTATCAGATGCCGTTGATTCAGAACTGATTGAGGATATGGATCGTGACCGACGGCTGTCGCTACCATTTAGGTAATTGCGCCTGTAAGGATTTTCATTCCCCCTATAACTTCGACCACTTTCTCCAACCTTGTCCTACGCATAATATATATCTGTCAATAACTTGCCTCTTTGGCCATTTATATGATTAATACATGAAATTAAAATAAACTAACACACCGAAATAGAGTGAGGGGGGGGGGGGGGGGCCTAGTTTCATGTATCATGAATCCAAAGGTGATGAATAGAAAAAAATCAAAAAAACTTTACCTTTTTAAGTTGGGAAGAATCGGCTTCTAAACCGGAGATCAGCTGAACGATTTTATCGAAATCTTCTTCCTTTTTACACCTATCTCCAGAAGAGTACATGGTGTCGTAAACATTTGAGCCGTGGTTAGCTTGCCGTAGAGCATTAAGTTCGATAATGGATAGATTCTTCTGTATGTCGGCTGACGAAAGCAAAGCAATTTGTTTATGAAACGTTTGCTCTCGAAGACGGAAATAAGACCGCGATAGCTTTTCCCTTCGGCTCACCATATAACAAAGATTACGGACCTATAAGTAAACGATAGAGATGCGATGAAAATGTTCAAACGTGCATCGAGAATTTAAGTTTACCCTTTCGAGATCCTGTCTCAATTGAACGAACATTTTCATTCGTTCCATGTCTTGCTGTTGCTGTTTACTTAGTCGCTCCGTTTCAGATGTCTTGGGAGGAAGAAGAGGCCTATCCCTATTGGACTAGATGTATATAAAAAACATTACACATATAAAAATATATAAAAATAATAAAAAATCAAAGAATGTTAAGTAGACAAATGAAATTAAATCAACCTTTCGTTTAAGGATCCAAAAATGGAAAATAAGGTCCACAACATCTAGGTCCATATCCAATGTTATCGCTGTTTCATTTAAGTTCGCATATTTGAAAAATTCGGACTCGATCTGTTGAAGCCTATAAGAAACAAGGCATCGACAAAGAAGCAAGTGAGAGGGAGAAAAAGTATGTGTATATATGTAAATACAATATCGAGGGTAGCCGATACGAGCTAAAAACTAGGTAGGCAAATCAGTCGAAAGAAGGACAATATGATAGATTTTTAAGTCACTTACTTCTGGGCACGAATTAAATTGCGCTCTTCAACAGTCATGTCTTTTTTAGGTTTCCGAATAGAATGCGAGTTATCTTCATTGTCAGTGCAATCTGGATGACTACTAGTTGAGTAGGGAACCTTCTTCACCATCGAATGCTTCTGGCAGTAGGACTGAAATGCAATGGTTTCAAATCAATTATTTCGTTAGGGAAAAAATAAGGCAAATACATTAATTAATTCACACGTTAATAATGGTTTACCCGAAGTTTTACTCCGTCTTCCGAGTGCTCGTCTTCTACAATGGCTTTCATCTCTAGACCGTGTCTAAAAGCGCAAGTGACGTGGTATGCTGTCTTACAAGCTTTCACTGTACACTGGATACAAGCGCCGCTCTTTTCTTTGCACAAGATACATATTAAACCCCAACGACTGGCCTGTCATTCAATGAAAAGAAGTTAGCATTATTAACAGTATTAGAAGAATATTACGCTACAAATTTCCCTCATTACTTACAGGTATGCTTGAAATTTTGGTAATAGGTTCCATTTTTTCAACACAGCCGATGGAAACTTCAGGTATCCACAGTGCACAAGCCACATGAGCCCAAGTTGATCCACCTCTGGTTGCTTTGAGTGCCCCTCCTTGATTTGGGCACAATTGACAAGGTGGGCGTAATCCAAGGGCACAAGGTTTACACAACCATGGTCCTGGAGGGATGCTTAGGATACCGTAACATGCCTGATGAACACATATGTTGCAACGGTCGCAGAAAACCATTTCGTTCCCTTCCTCCGAGTCCGGCTGAATTAATGCATAAAAAACGCTCCTTTAACTTTTTTATGTAATATAACTAATACTTAAGATATATTACATAATCTTTAACTAATACATTAAGGATAACAATTCAAAGAGATGTAAAACCAAAGAAAAAAAAAGATCAACCGAAAACTAATTTCAAACTTACCGCACGGCAAACATCACAAATAACGTTTTCATCATATTCAATGCCAAGAAATTCTTCGGTCTTTAGTAAGGTCTGCATGTTGGCCCACGATTGGCGCTCGAGTTCTTCCATGGCCTGCTCAAAGGATAATTCTGAGATCTTTGAAGTACCTGGAGCATTCAAGAAACAATAAAACACCAATTATTATTATTATTTTTTTTATGTTTAAATCAACATTTTGTTTTCACAGTTTCTTCATGAAAGAAAAGGTATGGTATCAACCAATTGACAACATAGAATACTTGCCTATTGCGTTGCGTTGGTTATTCACTCTATTAAGCCACGCCAAATCAATATCATCCATGTCATAAGCGCATACTTGCTGGGATCTAGCTGGAGCTGAGGTCAACTGGTGAATATCAGATGAATAGAAATCGTCATGTGTCACTCTCACAAATTTGTTCTTTGGACTAATGTGAAAAGAAAAATATGAGAACGTATGTTTCTATGAGGAAATAATGTAAGCATTAATACAGTTTAAAATCATGAGTTCTCTCGGGCGCATGCGCATTGGCTAGGCACATAACTCGTGGTATCGGTAGCGAGTCTGGTGAAACTGGGACTTGTACGCCTCGCTCCCATTCTTGGCGCCATGGATCAGACAACGACCAGTAATCTTCTGCTCCTAATGGCTCAGAGTCTGGCAATTTCATCGCTGATATCAAGTCTTTTCTGAACAACTGGAGACATTCAGACTATTAAAATTTAATTTAAGTGCTGAAAAAAAACACACAAACACACACACTGTATTATTTTATATCATTAGATACCTCAGCAGGTGCTTCAACTGCATTCCGGTTATAAATGTTTGAACTCTTTAAATCAGAAAGGTAACGGGGAGTCCAGGGGGTTTTAGAGGCAGAATCGGGATGAGATTGAGGTATGAGTGTGCTATCATCCCCTGATAAGACAACTCCACCTCCATTACTTCCCTTGGTCCCACCTACACCTTTGGACTTTTTCCTCTTCCCTTTAGAGCCTAGAATAAATGAAAACACTTGTTTGATGTATGTAAATAGACATGCTTAGTTTACAAAAACAAGTGATAGTTGGAGCAAATGCAAAAGCAAAGCAATAAAAAAATATTCAAATATTTTTACTAGTGATGCAGCAGCAGCATCATACTCACTCAATGAATTACCCCCATCTTCACTTTTCCCTTTAGAGGGCAATTTCTTCACTCTTTGTGACATGCTTTAGCAGTAAATGAGCAGCACCTACATAAAAAAAAAAAATTCACATTCTACCAATATGATGTTTGTATGAAGGTTGTGATTTCATCCCGGTAAATAAAAGTAGATAACTATTATTGAAAGATAATAACCAAGTCTAAAAAGAAGTGTTTTAAATCTGCTGAATGAAAATGCATTGCAACATATAACCTGAATGAATAGAAAATTTGATGAATAGTTGAGCATCTGTAGTAAGAATTGACTATTAAGGTAACCATAACGGAATGTAAATAACGGAGCAAGGCATCATAGACAGATGTCGGCCATCTTGAAACATGATGGCGCTACCGTAGCTGAAATTTTCGAAGACAATATTTACGGAAACAACAAAGATTCCACGGCCCTAGCAAAGAATAGGCTAGACTAGATTCAGAGTATTTCATAAAAAAATATATATACACTATTATCCCATCGTTTAATACTTATTAAAATACGATGTTGCATTACATTCAGGTCATACCAAACCCCTATTATTAAACCCTGTATCGACCTCAAATCTAAAATACGGCATATCACAAAACTTAAATTATCTTACACTATATACCATATTTATATCGTATCCAATGCATGACATGTAAGATCCAGTTTAAAATAAATTATCCAGGATTCCCCGATCCTTTGGCGCCATCACAAAACAACAACGAGAAGGAACTGTAACTGTTATTTGCAACTGTCTATGCAACTGTTCACTGAAAGAAACGTAAAGGCTCTCTCGATATGGTTTATGGGGGGGGGGGTGGTATCTTTACCGCACTCCAAGCGTCAAGAAAGAGAAACTCTTTATTTCTATATTTTCGACTTTTTCGTTAAGGAAGTAAAAAAAAACACTATTCACTAGGTAGCTCAGCACGACGTACCACGTTCAAATTCCCTCCTTTTGCATATTCATGGTACAGGAAATAAGTACAGTTAAGATACGATTATTGTTTCACAATAGTGGCAGCACCAGAGGCGCCACTATGGTTTCGCATGTATGGCGGGAGTGCTGTTCCTTAGCCAGTTGGCCTTAAGAGCTTTAGGCTCAGTTTGAGGAATACTTGATACTAAATACTGGAACTAGATCAGTCATCAGTGATCAATTCATCCCTCACTACTTAGTGTTAGTGTGTTAATTGTAAGTGGTAAACACTCGAAGAAATGAGTGAATGTGTTAAACTTTCTGAATAATATTACGACTGTATTTTTTTTAGATGAGAAGTCGTTTCAATAGTGTTTGTAGAGTTCAAATTTAGGAATTCTGATTTAAATTAGAGCTATTATTTAATTGTTATTATTGAGAAAGATTGAAAACTTTAGTTGCCCTGTACCAGTGTACCTAGAATTTGACATAAGTCATTGGTGTTTTGGACAAAGTCTCATTTACCTTGTGATAAAAAACAAGAATTTTGTGGTTTGAATTTGTCACTTTTGTTCCCTTGCCACTATATATCGGTTCCACTGTTTTGAAAAGTTAAATTTTCAAATGGTTTCCCCAGTATTACTAACAAGGGTTAAAGCATGGCAACTGTTTGGAGGTAAGTTACAAAAGTGATAATTATTCAATACACTGTGGATACCTTTTATGATACTTTAAGGTATTACAAGTATGCAGCATCGATTTCAAAAGCCTATCTCAGTAGTCAACAGTTCTTGCTGTGCTTTTTTCTCCTTGGCTCATTTGAAATCAAATTTTAACATTGGAAAGAATGATGTCTCAAAAAAGAAATTACATCCCATTGTCAGTGATGGAATTCCCTCAGGTTAGTATTTTCTAATCCATTTTTGTGATAATTTTTTTATTGAAAATTTTTTTTTTATTATTTTTGTTTGTATGTTAATTAAAAGTTTATATATTATATTTGTCTTGCATTATTGGTAAGTTAATATTATTTTTAAAATTAATATTATTAATGTAATTTTATGTAAAGGTTAGGACATAACATAAAAACTGTTTGCTAATTATTAAAATTTCCAACAATTTGGTTCCTTGAATCATGCAGAGCTTAAGTTGAAAGAATATTGCAAAAATTAAATCATATAAAAAAACATCCATGTAGCCACAATAGTTTAATTTTAGGAAAAAATTGAAGCTTGATTGTTATTTTTATAATTTTTTATACTCAGTTTTCACGAGACTATTTTTTAAAATCCATTTTAAAATACTAGTTTGGTTTTGCTCTCCTGATTTCCGTTGTGGAAATAAAAGGTGTTTTTCTCTTCTTTAAATTATAAACATTTAGTTTTAAAGCATTTATTTAACAAAAAAAAACCTTTTTTTCAATATATCCGATTCTTTCTCTATTCAAAATGTAGCATCAAGTTCTGGTAAAAATGGAATGGAGAGGAATTTCATCACTCCTGTTAGAGCCATGAATGACTATTTTCTAAAACCGAGTGATTTGGAGCTTTTGAGAAAAACTCGAAGGAGATCACCTTACGAAAGTGAACCACCAATTACAGTTTATTGGTTGAAAGATGTTGAAGCTAAGTACGCAGAATATGTATTTTTATAACTGTAACTATTTTCTAAATTACAATGTTTAGTGTAATCTATAAAGTTTTAAAATATACTAGTCTCGTCATTTTCTTCATTTTCTTTCATTTGGGGTAAACAGAGCATTAGAAGTTTGGGGAACCCAGGAAGCCTTAGACAACCAAAGAAAAAAGAAAACAGAAGAGCTAAAAAAATATCAACAGTGTAAGAAATTCTTTACGGAAAGATGGAGGAACGTACACAACTTCCAAAAATCAAATATTTTATCTTATCTTACAGATATTTTTAGCGTGAAACGGGTTCTAAAAGACATGAGAAAAGAGCCAACCAATTGGTTACCTCAAGGAGGTCTAATGGAGGGTTCAGGAAAAGTTGTCCTAACCGCTGTAGCCATGTATGTTTTTTACAGTGTAAACCTAACTAATAAAAAAGAAAGAATATTTGTAATTGGTGAACTGTCATAATAACTCTGATCTTATTCCTTTGTCATCTTTGTAGAAATGGATGCAACTTTTTATTTAAACTAGTTGCTTGGCTGTACACAGGATCTCATTCCATGTTTTCAGAATGCCTTCATTCGTTGGCGGACACAGTCAATCAACTGATTCTTGCATATGGCATTCATAAATCAAGCCAGGTACTGTTTTTACCAGATAATAGATGTGTGATGTTACCATTTTTAAAAGATTATTGCAATGTTAAATTCATAAACTTGTAAACCATGTATAACAATTAAAAGCAATCCAATCCTGATCATCCTTACGGATATACCAACATGCGATACGTAGCCTCACTTGTATCGGGAGTTGGAATTTTTTGTGTTGGTGCTGGCATATCTGTCTACCATGGTATCACTGGTATCTTCAATCCTGATCCTATCGGCTCATTTTATTGGGTGAGTAATTACTTAGTTACTTTGTTTTCGTACCTATTTTTTTAAATCTTGAAGCCTTCCAATTACAAAAAAAGAATCTGTTAAAAAATTATTTTCTTTTTCACTGTTTCATTTTTATTTTACACTGTTAATTACAATTTTTCATCTGTCTCACACATGAAAATTCTGCCAAACAGTTTTCTTTATTTTTATTTTTTATTTTTGTAGTGATTGATGTAGCGATAGTACTGTACTCATGAGCGTATATCACATGGATATTTTTTATATGAATGTGTCATGAATTTTAATTAATATCAATTGTTTAACTTGATGTGTTTCCCATATCAGGCTTTTTTCATATTGGGAGGATCACTAGTATCGGAAAGTGCAACCCTAATAGTTGCTGTCAATTCAATAAGAAAGGGGGCTGCAGCGTCGGATATGGGTTTTTGGGAATATGGTAGGCTATTAATTTTTTATACTTTTGCTAATGTTTAATGTGAAAGCCTGCTGATTTGTAATTTGTATAAACTATAGGTTCATCACATCAGTGTGATTAAGGTCTTAACTTTATAGCTGTTTGAATTATCCACATAGAAAAAAAGAATTACGGTGAATTGCATGTGGTTTTTGAATAATGTTTAAAGTATTTAAAAAGTATAACCCTATATAATTAAACTTAATCAAAAGTGAGTAAATGACAGTAGATGCTTATCAACAAATTGTCCATGATGTTTGAGCTTACTACTTGGTCTTGAATGATTTTTGCTTAAATCTGTTCTAACCAATAATGTATCTTATTGCCCATTAACAATTAAATAAGTAAATACTTACGGCGGTGTTAAGTATATTGTGTTTTTTTTTCGTTTCGTGTTTTGTCACGAATATATATTTTTTCAATGAAGTAGGCTGAGGAAGCGCATTTTCTTGATTACGGGGGATAATCAAAATAAATACCATATAGTTAAGCTTAGTGAACTTATGAAAGTCAATAATACTAAGAGCAAAAATAAAGATGTATTTTGTTTTAATTCCAGTTAAAGGAGGCACAACTCCGGAAGTGAATGTTGTTTTACTCGAGGATATGGCTGCAGTTTTAGGAGTATCAATAGCTGCAGGTAGTTGATCATTTATTTGTGTTTGTTTGTCTATCACATCAAAATCTTAGGAGCTGGTTAATGAATTTATCTTTTTAATTTCGTAGGATGCATGGCAGCAGCTTCTCACTTGAATTCTCCCATCCCAGATGCAATTGGCTCGTTACTGGTTGGAGGTCTTCTTGGAGCCGTTGCTTCTTTCATTATATATTCAAATTCAGCTGCTTTAGTCGGCCGTTCTATACCCCTTAGTATGGTTTAATTTTCGAGTCCAGACTCTAAATCGTTCAAGTTTTACCTCATCTTTTGTTAATGATCACACATTTTTTTTTTTTTTTTTTGTAGGCAGCATCCAGCAGATTAACGCGGAACTGGAGCACGACCTTATGATACGAGCTGTTCATGATGTTAAAGTAATGGATTCCGTTTTGTTATATCGCTTATTGTCTTTTGAGACCATAATTGGGCTTATCGGAGTCGCAATTTTATTTGTTGCTCTCTTCTACAGGGCATTGACATGGGATCAGGTCTAGTTCGTTATAAGGCTGAAGTCGATTTCGACGGACGTGAGCTGACGCGAAGTTACTTAGACAAGCAAGATCTGGAATCCATGCTAGAAGAAGTTCAAAATATGAAGACAATTACGGAAATGGAAGCTTTTTTACTGAAACACGGGGAGAATATCGGTTAGTCATGACATATTGTGATTATTGTGATGTTTACCTTTACCAGAGAGACTAAAATTCTGTTTCCCCATTTCCTTTCTTTTATAGTTGATCTGCTTGGAGCTGAAATCGATCGGATCGAAAGCGCATTGAGAGTAACTTATCATAAAATACATATATTTAACAACTAGCGCATAACTATAATTTCGACTTGCAGAAGAAACATCCCGAAGTTCGTCATTGTGATTTAGAACTACTTTAGCGATATTGCCGAAAGGAAAGGAAAAGAATTATTAGAATTGTGGAATACCTTGAACAATTCCTTAATTAATCCAGGTTTCCCGTGGAGAAATCCAACTGTATATTGTAAATGTTATTCTTTATTGAAGTACAATTCGTCAGCTCCTTCTTGCTTTTACTTTTTTATTTGATTTCCCGTTGCGGGCAGTAGTTTTTGAAGATAATAAATCCGCGCGATTTAGCAAATTTCTTCTTAATTAAATTTGATAAGATTTCTTTAATTCTTAAAGCATAGCAGTGTAAGCTAGGGCTCACACTGGGACGTACCGGGTGGTCCTTGTCTAAATTTGGGTGTATGGGTGTGAACTTAACAGAAAAAATCTATTTGTCTTTTTTTTTTTTTTTTTTGAGGGGGGGGGGGGGGGGGAGTTGTTAAAAATGGAAATGTGATTTTTGGAATCAGCTTAAAAAGAACTATAAAATGGTGTAATTTGTTTTAAAGTTTCAGAACTTTCAATTTCTTCAAAACCGCCAAAAAGACGTAAGAATTATGTGTTCAAATACAGAATTGTTATCGTAAGCGTAGTGTGTAGTAAAGCAATGCGGTTTCTCTCGATGCGTTGCTTAAAATGGACGAGTAATTCCTTTTTTAATTTAATGCTAATTTTTATTGTCATACATAATTTGATTCCGACCAAATGAATGAGAAGCATAGCGAAGTTGTACCGCTTAACGATATCGAATGATTTGAATTATGTTTGAAAGAATTTTTTTTTTATCTATGAAACAGCCATTTCAAGCAATTGTTGAACTGATACAGGTATCCACACCCCGTTGGCCAAAACAAATGCAACCTTTAAAGAAAAAATAAATTGATTACATTTTTTTATATATATTGAAGATGTTTATTAGAATGGAGCTGATATATTTACCTGACGATCAAAGTAAGAGAGTACATTGCCCACTCGGAAAATTGGTCGACCTGCTTGAAAACGATTCACGAGAGGTATACAGAGAATACCAAGTTGGGAGCACCTATACTCAACTAGCTCTCGAAAGCCCTGAGGAACGACTGGCTCAATTAAAATAGGTGGTTGTGGCCGAACGGCAGAAGCCAAAACTGAAGGGGGTGGACAAGCCAAGTCAACTTGCCCACCTACTGCGAGGGCACGATTCATGAGGTCCAACGCCCTAGTAAATTGTTCTTTCGGATGAAAAACAAAATGTTAGTAATTCTGGTTTTCAAACCTTGATTCACTGAAGTTGATTAAAAAGTGAGACAATTTGTTTATTAACAAAGCCCATCATCCCACCGCTATAAATTAACTTGAAGTTGCCCTATCAGGCTTTATAATAATTCTTTCTAAACGGCGAGTGATCCATACTAAATACTAGATAGCATGAATGAAAGTGGCGCTAATTCTACGTCTAAGTAAAAAAAATATATAAATACAGGAACTGTTAAAAATATTGCTTAAAAAATATTACACCAATAAATGTAAGAGTATATTTGTTATTACTTCCTACAAGTCGTAATACATGATACCTTGAATATTAGGATGTTGAGCCAATTCTGGAGGGAAAAGTGATTTCCATCCAGTATACCAGACGACAATCTCTTCGTAATTAGGAATATGATTTAACCATGTAACTAAAACATGAAGCCATCGAGGGAAAAAATGTTCGCTGAAAATAGACCATAACATAGGCTATGATGATCTGGCATTGTTGGCTGATGATTAACTTTAAAAAAATCATAAATAAATGGATTACTTACACAAGTAAGGCCACCATACTCTGAATTGGTACCAAATCTTTCCAATCCATGATCCAGTTCCACACATCTGTTTGGTGGGTTAAAAAATTTGAACCAAAACAGTTAGGCGCCGCTCAAATAACATAGAAAAAAAGAAAAAAAGTAATGCTCTAATAAAAAAAAAAGAATACCTAGTTGCTGCTGATTTGGATTAATATCCCATTTTTGAATAGCTATTTGTAGTTTCGGTAATATGTTTTTTAAAAGGAAAGCATCCATAGCCCCTTTTGAGAAGACTGGCACCCAAGGCAACAATACCGAGCTAAATCCCGAAATTGACAAAGACGTCTTTAAATGAAATTCTGAAAAAATTAAATTAAATTGTAGTGTGAGAGGGAAGCGGATCTCACCGAGCAGATTGATCAGAAGGAATCCAGTCAACCAAAGCTCGAGCCATTTTCTGGCGAATTGCAGGGTAAACGATCTCTAGTTTCGATCCTTCACGTAATACATTATTTTAAATGGAAATGCAGAAACGAAAACAAATCAGAAGGCAATATTTTTTTTAAACTTTATTACCTAGTCGAGGAAGCCAAGTATGAGTCCACATGTGAATTGGAATCAGATCCGTCAAAGGGTTCCACATTTCAACTTCTTTTTGAATTTTGGGAAGAATTAATTGATCGAGAATATTGTCGATTATCCATTCAGGCAGAAGGGGTTCCCAGGAATTCAGCAACATTACCATGGGTTCTGAATTTTTACAAGCCCACTGACCAACAAGTCCACGGAAAGCTGGCATCCAAGCATGCCAAATTAATCCATGGTAAGGATCAATTTGCTTGCTTTCAGTTCCTTTGGCAGATTTATTCAAACCACGTCTAGAAAAATACGTAATGGAAAGAGCTTAGATAACTGCGTTGCATGTAGCAGGCAGTCGATAGTCTATGAGCGCGTAATGGATGTAGGATGGAAGATTTTTTTTACGACCCATGGAATTGGACGGACTAATGATCTGCTATTTTCGGGTTGACAAGGACGAGGGGGGGGGGGGGGGGGGGGGTAACAAAATAGCGCTGCGTATTGTATGATATGACTCCAAAAGGAAATTATTTAAAATTTTACCTGTTCACGCCGTTGCTGTCAGAACGAAATTCTAAGATGGTTCTCCACTGATGGAAGGAAGAACGACAAGTTTCGTCGGATGCCATGGAATCAAACGGACGCCATGATTGACTGAGCATAGTTTTCATTAAAGGGATAAGATATGTGAGAGCGACATGGGCGAAACCGAATGAGTTGTATTCTTCCGGATGCTGTCTTTCAAAGCAACTCAATTGTTCCCAAAGGAAATTGACTTCAAGAAGGTTTGCGCTTCGCTTCTTTTCAAGTATTTCTAATACCTCCATCACAGCTGTCAGCATTCCAATTTGATCCGTTTCTTTGGAGACGATACTACTTAAGTTTTTTACTTCTGCTTCTGTCGTCAACAACTGATCTTGAGTGTGCGACAGTTCCTTCGCATTTTGAATGATTTCCTGAATATAAATTCAAATAAGAAATAACAGAAAATAGAACATAGAGCTTCCTTCTTACAATAATTCTTACATGTTCACAAAAATCAACCATCGTATCCAAATTGTAAGATAATTTTTCAAGCTGAAATTTATCTTTCAGGATACCACATCCTAAAGACTCAGCATCGTCAGGCTCTGCAGTCTTTTTAGCGCCCAATGCGGTATATCCGTTAAGAACACGTTGTTCGGGACCTGTCATATCAATAACTTTGGCCTTGGAAATTTCGCTGCCAAATATTAATATTTTATGTTAACAATTTGATAATGCACTTTCAATTTTTAAAACATTACAATGATACAAAAATACCTGTACTCGCGTGCCATTTTATGAATTCCACTCTTTGTTGCTTCCTCCACAATTTCTTCAGATGTACGATAGATAAATTTTGTTTTGCCACTTTTGCCAACCGAGTTACCACTTGAGGAATCTATAAGGCATAGAACCAATAGTACTGTACTATTTAGAGAAGAAAAGGATTTTAAAAAAGGAAATATTTAAACTACCTATATAACACAAAGAAAAAAAAAGTAAAAGACTCTACAGAGACTAATAGTTTCAATATTGCGTTTTTGGTTGAATTATATATCCTAATCACTTATTACATTATTGATTTAACACATACCTCTTTTCCAATGAGCAAGCTTTTCCTTAAACATTTTCCCTTCCTCTTCATCAGAAAGAACTTTGGATGACTCACCCTTGTTTTCAGCACCATAGAGTCCTAAAATAATGAAACATTTTCACTGGACAGTTTTATAACACTTTCCATCAAAGAAATTTATAATGATGTAACTAATAAAAATTAATTCTGTCATACCAACTGCTCCTCTTCCTTTGCGTACCTGGGCTTCAACAGGCAGGCTCCTGCCTTGCAGAGCTCTCCCTAACCCTTTTCCAGGTTGATAGCCCATCTAATATTAAGGTTGAAAAAAATTATTGAAATTAATTTTATTTAAGTGCAAATGATAATCCCACAATACTGCCAAAAACATGTTTTAATATGTTTTATTTTGTTATGATATTATTTAGTTTATCAACACCTTTTTACCTGCAGTAATAGTTTAGCACCAATTCCTTTGGTATGTTTTTCCCATTCACCAAGATTGGTTGACTTCAGCTTATTTTTTGAATTTCTATCATCAAATTTAGAAGCAGAAGAAGAGTTTGCTTCCTCTGATTTTGGTTTGGCCCCATGTTGTGATGTGCCCAAGTTACCTCGAACAAAACCCACAGGAGCAGAAGCATTTTTATGTTTAGATTTCTTTGGAGAGTCAAAATGACTGGGCATGGAAGATGAGGATCCATAAGCTTCATCTTGACTGAAAACACCATAGATTTGCTCATCTTTTGTCATCTTTCGGTAGTGTCGCTCTCCAGGCTGTAAAGCATCTTGCTAAGAAATAAGCACAAGATTGTTACTTCAATATCCTCTGGATATTTATTTTAGAATTAATAATGAATTCAAATCAACGGGCAAGTTTATTTACCAAGTCTTGTTCTGATACGTCAAAGCTTTCCATTTCTTCTTCATTTGCCATTTTTCAAAGCAATTCAGGCAAATGCCAATACGGAATAAAAGACGTATAATTAAATAGAACGTCAAACTGATGAAAGATAGTATCTATGCAATAATGCGAACCGTAACAAAATGACAATTATAAACTGAACTACTGTCTACTGTTTAGAAGTGACCAGACATCAGACGTAAGGCTAGATGAGAAGTTCGTACTAATCAAAGTGGCGCTAACAAAAAAAATAATGTACACAACTACACATACAGTACATGGCGTACTGTACTGTACAAAACAATGGTCAGAATGGTGGTGGCTGGGCAGGCTGGCGGCGAAGAGGTGCTCGTATAGCACCAGCACCTATATATAGACCTTGGGTTTAGAGTAGCACGCAAGTACACAATCCTAAAAATTCCAAAAAAATCGGGTTTCAGGTTTTCATCAATATTTTCTTGACAACTTTAGGCTAGTGTGTTGTAACTGCAACGATAACTTGGGTTTACCATTTTCATTTTCATAAAGGAATAATCATGACATCCAGAGGAAATTTTAAAAATAAGAAAGACAAAAACAACAGTGAGGATGACTCTGAAGTTAGGAATGTGAAAGATCCAAATTCAGGAGCTGAAAGTTTTTTTGCAATTATCCGAAAATATGCCAACGAGGGGTCGAATTCTAGGCAACTTGCAATTGGTGGTCTATCTGGATGGTATTGTATTCTCCAGCTCTTTGTAAAATTTAAATTATTTTTATTTTATTTTAACTTATTGATTAAAATTTGAAACAGGGTTAGTGGATATGTGGCCATGAAAGTTGGAAAGACAGTGGCTACTGCAGTTGGTGGAAGCCTGATACTTTTACAAATTGCCACTCATAAAGGCTACATCAATATTAACTGGTCCAAAGTCAACAAAGACCTGGAAGGAGCCAGCAAGAAATTAGCACAAAGCAGTTCTGATCCATCCATCCCCCAAATGCTGGATAAGGTATGTTATCTATCCTCTAATTTCTGAATTCACATGAACTCACGTGGTTCACTTCCACTTGGATTTATATGTATGGGTTCAAGATTTAAAATACATATATATATTTCTGTGTGTTCCTTAATTAGATTCAGTGTATTGCACTAGAAAATTGCTTCCTTTCCTGTGGTTTTGCTGGTGGCTTTCTAATTGGTTTGGCATCCTCATAAGTGCCCTGCATCCTCATCAAATTCTTAAATAATTTTCACATATACTTTTTATATGGTAAGATATACAAAAAAATAAATAAAGTTTTTGTCTTGTCTCATTTTTATTTTCCTTTTCTGGGTTATAGCTTACGTTATGACTTTGAATTCTAAGAAAAGTATGTAGTCACTTTGTTATTTCTGATTTCATTTTCTTTTCTTTATATTTTTTGCTAAATTTTATACACATTCCTGCAACAATATCCCAAATGACATGTCAAAATCCAATAAATAAGATTTTACAGTCATTTACCTTTATTTAGATTTAAAATGTAATTACAAGATGCTCTTATGTCATGTACATAATACTTAATTATGTTATTTTTCTTTTTACAGTGATGTAGCTCCCCTGTAAGCACAGTATAGCTATAAGATATATTTGAGATAGTTTCAAGTGTTGTTACTATCTTTGGACATTTTCTCTTATAATATATTCTTAAGATATCCATAAGATATCTGATTTTTGTCGCTAAGTTATTCGTCTAGAGTAAAGTCATGGCTTACTTAAATACCATTTGAATGTCTCAAAGATATCTCATTTTATTGACATAAATCTTAATTTCTCTCAGATATCTCAAGTTATTTTTCAAAAAATAAAAAAATAAAAAAAAATTATGTATACTAGTAGGGCTTACAATATAAATACATGTTTGATGCCAGGTATCATACACCGGCCATAGCTGGGTGGCTTAAGCGCCTGGTGTCTCATGCTGAAGGATGGTGGTTCGAATCCCACTGCAGGTTAATGGAATCTAAATGAAAATAAATGTGATGTGGTTCACGATGGTGAGACAGGAAAGGGGGAGAGGGTAGAAATTTTCATTTTTAATTTTTTTTTATTGATTTGAATTTTTAGATGTTAAGATATCTTGAAGTTATCTTATGAGCGACCATATAGACTGTCAATTAGTTATTCATGAGATAGCTATGCGATATCTTAAGATTAAAATCCAGTCCAATTTGATTCATCAATAAGATATCTTACAGATATACTCTGCTTACAGGGTCTCTTGAACTTAATGTAACTAAGGAGATAAGATTTGACACTGACAATCAGTTCCAATTCACGTTCTTAGTGCTTTTAAGACCCGTGATCAATAAATTTCCTTTTTTCCTTTCTTTATCATTTCAGGCTGCGGTCTATTTAGATGACAAAGTTGAAAAGGTCGGTCGCTTGATTCACAAGAGAGAAAAGCGCGTTCGTCGATGGTATCATCGCATCACCTATGGTGAAGGATATCCAGATGGTTCGGAGGCATTTTACTTCGGTTTTATTGGAGGTTCTTTCTTCGGTCTCATGTCCGGCTGTCTTCTATAACAACCCTCTAGTAACTTTGATTTAACTTCTGTCAGTTGAAGTTGAAACTTTCAAGTTAGAGAGAATCAGGCCACTATTTCTGTATTGACTATTGTATAACGTGGTATTGTAATTTCGAGTTATTATGGTTGTCAAACGATGTATAAAGCCAAGTTTAGGCAGTTGGCGATTCTTGAATGTATACTATAGTTGGAAATCGTTAAATAAATAAAAAATAATCGGGTTGATAATAGATTAAATATCCAGTCTTGTAGTTCCTTGAAAACAGTTTATTATTTTCTACACAGAAACAAGTGAAGAAGAATACAGCGATTTGAAGGCCTCAATGGTGAAATAAATCAATCAGTTGTAAATCGCTGAAAACCCTATCTAACACCTGGGGTCACTTTTCTTTATAACAATCGGTTTCTCCATAAACTCAGACCTTAGTTGAAGCTTTAGAGTGCAAAATAACTGTTCCGTTCGTCTATTCATGATTGATTGGTTCCTCAAAGAATAAAACTTGTTTGGTACTTCACATACATAGATTCTAGCCAGAAATGATGTGTCTAAAAACCCCATCATATTCTTATCAGAGGTGTTATTTAAGCCAAGATTGCAAGAATCAGTGGAATTTCATAGTAAGCCTATAAAAGATGAATGATAGGGAACCTGCTGGAATACAATTTGAATCTGAAGAACGAAAACAGATCTAGGATCTATGGTACATAGGCACTGAATTAAAACACGAACGGGCGGAAATCCAAAGTTCCATATGAAATGATCGAGGAAACTAGTCGTTAAAATTTGATGGTTGAATACAACAGTTTAAGTGAGGACGGGATCAATTTTTTTTTTACTTTTTGCGTGCGACTGGCAACTGTCTACGACGACCTTAAGGCATCGGGCCAAACAAGAGCCATTCTCAAATCGAGCACTTGGAGCAGAGAAATATAGACTTTTGATAGCAATGTATAGCTAATAAGGCATGGTAGATAAAAATATAAGAAAATAGGCCCAATTCTACTCTGGAAGGTTTAACGAGAGTGAAGATAAAGCAGATATAAAGTTATTGCTTCAGACACATTACTCTCTCAAGGCACATCAATTACACATCAGGTCATCCCTAGAAAACTAATAATTGGTGGTTGTCACAAGGATTTAGCGCATTTCCTAACACTAAAGTGGAACGAAAAAGGGTAAAATAGTAGTACAAATGTTTTTGCATAAATGTGTCAAAAAGTGATGGGACTCAAAATTGATCCAAAAATATCTTATCGTACGACGAGGAGAGGTGGGGGGAAGGGGGGGGGGAGAGAGGGGGAAAGGAAAAAAAAGTGCATACATGATACGGAAAGGAATCCATGCCTTCAATCCATTGCATGCCCAAGGATTCGTGTTTATGAATTAAGGCAGCAGTTTTACTCCTTTTGATTTCACAAAAAAAAAAAAACATAAAAAAACGGTAGGGTGGACAATTAAACTTAACATTTGATTGAATAAGTACACGGTAAAATGGGTTGAGCTGCCTTGATCAGCTACCTGTTGTTCCATATTGAACTGACCTCTAATACCAAATACTGCGGCACATTTTGGCTTGAGGACAAGACTTTCAAAACGATTAACGAAGGCAAGAAATCTTTTTTTGTTTTGTTTAAACGCCTACTGGAACCATTGACGCAGAAATGTAACGTCTCGTGGTGCGTTGTAGCAATTCAGTTCTCAGGATGAAGATGAGCAAGGAGACGAAAGTAGGATATGAAGAAGTGAACATTGGGATCAAGAGATGAAAATGGCACACCTGGGATGCTGCACGAGTCTTCTTCCATTTTGGCTAAACTACCATGAGCCTCTCACAACCAAGTGAGGACGTTGTCGACTTTGTTTGAATTTAGAAGCACATCATTGAGGATATCACTTGATAGCTCTTCTCCCAGCTACATAGAAAACAAAGACAAATGTATCATATTTAGGAACCTTGAAAATAATGAAATATAAAAAGATATTTTTCTTTACTTCCAGTGTAGGTACGAGATCGTCAGTGGTATCCATATGAGCTGCCAAATCTCCAGCTTCCATCCCCGAACTCATATCATTCATATCAACAGTTCCTACTGAAGCAGGGCCTGGATTGTATAACGTAATTAAATAATTTATCTAAATGTTAGATTTCAAGAAATAAGCTTAGACTAAGAAACTAGGATGAGCTTACAGTCCAGCGTCGTGTCCATGGTATCATCCATGGAGGTTAAAAAATCCTCTGGTGTGTGAGGAAGGCTGTAGCTGCCTCCCATACCAAGTCCTGAGTCAGCTGATTCTTGACGGGCGTGGAAATCGGTAACCAGGGACGAAGGAGGAACTGTAGACGGTGTACTACCGATCGTTGGAGTTCCGTTGGGAGGGCCGGATGGAGTAACGACGGTAGACGGAACAACAGTCGAGGCGCTCAAAAACGGATCAACCGTATTAGGAGTCAGTTCATTGGGGGCAGGGTTGTTGTTGATGCCAGCAACCAATGGATTTCGTCTCGAACGAAATTCAGATGCTTGTGGTTGTTGCCCCCCGTTGTTCTCTGGTTGCCGTATACGAGTCTCGCGTTCCATCTAAAAAGACAATTTCTTATGATGTTGAGCATCTAGATGAAGTCTGTTAATTTTCCTTACCATGGCTATGATCTCCTGTTGCCGCTGTCTTAGTCGATCTTGCTTCACTTGAAGTTTTTGGAGGCACAACTGGTTCAAATTCTGCTGGCTTCCTCCTCCTCCACCTTGAATAAATTAGTAAAAGCAATAGAGAAAATAAATCAGGTGGACACGGGTTGGAAATAACACGGCTTACCAGAAGTCAAAGATGACGGTTGCTGACCAATTGGTTGTTGTTGATGAACATTTCCCTCTCTTGGGTGGACCATAGGCGGCTTCTGCATGTGGGCAGCTGTGCGGGTTGCAAGAAAGCAAAAAACAACAAAAAAAGTCACCACACGGTTTAAAACGAATTTTTTTAAGGATCTTACGCAAGCGAGGATCAAACCACGATGTCTTCCTAGTATGGTGATCGATGAAATAGAGCTCGCCTTCGGGAGTGACGGCTTGCTCCCATCCCTCGGGTAAGGGTCCTAATGCCTGTGTCAAAGTTTGCTGAGATGCAGCTAAAACAGCAGCTGCATTGCTTCCTGAATAATCCATATAATAAATATATATTTTCAAAATACGGTGTAATATATATCATCACCATGGAAATATAACAACGCTTACTGTTTTTTCACGTAATGATACTTAAGTTAACAAAAAATAAAATTAAATAAAACTTAAAAATTAAAAAATAAATAAATAAATTGGGTAATTCGTACCGGCAGCTGGGGTCATTACATCTCTGAGTAGAGGAGGAGCCACCATTGTTGGTGGTGGCGGCGTGGGTAGAGGCTGCTGGATCTGTTGTTGAAGGAGTTTCTTGCGTGGGTCTTCCCATGTTGTTGTCTGAGTCAAATGGCTATGGGCAGTAACATAAAGAATAAAAATTTATTTACGGTGAAGCGACAAAGAATGTGTTTAGTTAGTTGGCATAGTAAAATTGTGACTCTATTATCAGTATCGTATCTGTAAATATGCTTGATACGGTAAAGCAATTAATTCTTTGGTGGAGCTCGGCATTGAAAGGGGAGTTGAAGAACAACGCTGTCACTTTTATGAAGAGGTCGGATTTGCGAGAACTGATTAAAAATCCGAACCTTTCTAGACACTGCAGATAGCCATCGATAGGGCCTCATACAGCCATACTGTCATTTGCCGAAGTTGCACCCTTAGAAATGAAACAATACAATTTGCTTCCGGATACAATTCATTTCAAATATCGAAATAATTCTTTCGTTTTATGTGACGAAGCCAAACTGAGTTGACTCTCACCATGCTTGCATTGTGGTGTACCTTGACAATTACAGCCTATTAAATAAAAGCGCGGGTATAGACTAGTAAGAAATAGTATAATAGGGAAGCCGTGGGAATCGTTTGAGGAGAGAAACCTGTTCGGTGTGCAAAATTGAATTCCTCTACGGTTAACAAAAATGTTGCCTGGTCCGCGGATTAAGTCCGCCTTTTGGGAATGTAAAGAGGGAACCGCTGAAAGCCATCATTCCCCTTTAGTAGCACTATGTACCAGTGCCTCTAGGCTCTAGCAGTCGCCTGGAGGAAAAAAAGGTCAGCTCATCATGACGCATGTAACCAGTGTAGCCCAGTCCTACACGTACAAGTGATAAAAACGGTAGAGGGAGAGAACGATCGCAGGTATGAGAGACTAGTGCGGTGCCCAAGCGGTTCGTGCTACTACCCAATCCAGAATCAAGGTCATCACCTCCCCTTCAAGGCTAAGAGGCCCATGTGGAACCATCAATGCTCTTCATTCCCCGGAGCGCGGCCACGAGACTGCTCCAAGCCCCCCTCTCCATCCAGGTAAAAAAGAATAATATCCCCTCCACCACCGTTTCTAAAAGAAAGACAAGAGAAAGAAGAAAAAATTCCAAACGGCGTTCGAACTGCCTTTTCCCATTGGCTAACCAATGAGAGGGGGAGGGGGGCACCGGACATTCCATCACCGGCCACAACTCTGCAGAGGCTACTCAAAAGTACCAGTGAATAATAATCCTTAGGAAGCTTAAAACGAATCTGATCTTTTTCAGAGGGAATAAAATTTATGGAACGCTACTGATCCTTTCTCTCAACATCAGGATCCTAAAAAATGTACATTAGAAATGATTGAGAAATATTTGCGGAAGACTTCTATAGTTTTCAGTTCGGAAACTGGTCTTGTACAAGTATTTCATATGTCTTGATGCCTGTTCCTTTATTTATTACGAGAAAAATAATTGTGAATAGCCACAATAGTAGAATACGGTAGTACAAATACTAAAGAGTAAAAATACACACGAGTTTTCCAGAACATTCAAAATGGCGCTACATCAGAGGATCTACCTTCTAATGCATAGGGAAAGTCTTGCCAAGAACTATCCTCCCTTTCCATCCCATCAGGATCTATTTTTGCAGTGCCGGTACGTAGAGAGAAACCCAAAGATCTCTGAAACTACGTTTCACGCTCGTCCTCTATCCCACCGCCTCGTTTGCGTGGCTCCCTTCTTCCTACTCTTACCGTCTCGATCTGCACGATGCGTTTAATAATAGAACTCTACGACGTTTTTACAAGCTTAAAAAAGCATGGCGTAGATACAAGCCACATGAAAAGCCATTTACTTAAATATCCTAACTCACTCCACAACCTTTTTTATTTGAACATATGAATCGAGTTTAATTTGACAGATTCATAATTTTTTTTACCCCGGTGAATCTGGACAAGATTCTAGTTTTTCTTAAGCCTTAAGAGCCATATCAAAGATGAATGGAAAGTGGCTCCAATTCCTGTATATTCAAGTACTTCCGAGGCCGTCGCAATCCGTGATGTTGCAAGGACACTTGCAATCAAGCGTCAGCAGCGCCCACTGTAAAACAAAAAAACCCCAACAGATCGGCAAATACCCACCTACTCCAATAAGACCGTACAGCTACAGTAAATATCGTTGTATCCATGTTTTAAAGTAAATGAGGTATACAACCCAATGCTCAAAGCCCACTATTGCAACATCCATAATTTGATAACAGATTACATTGAAGGTAATGAAAAAAGATGATTACTTCAAAAAGTAGACTTGTCCTTGAGGTGTTTTAGCTTGTTCCCATCCTTCTGGCAGAGGAAAGTGATCCAGTGTCAAGTCACAGCTCTGTTGCTTCAAATGATGAACGGCTCGCTGATGTCCAACAGCAAATGTCTGCTGAAGGGGTACTGGAGCACTGTGGGTCCTTGCATGATGAATACTGCCAGCAGGTGGGGAAGGATTAAGAGCAAAGTGGCCAGAGTCGGTGCTATTTTCCCGGCTATGAGAGGCCACTGAAGGGGATCTAGACCCTGTCTGTGGAGGCTCAAAAAAAGATGCTGGCAGATTCCTTTGCCTCAAGGGTACTTGCAGGGGTCTCAGTGCATCAGGTTTAAGCACAGTATCGAAGAGAGCTTGCAGGTCTGAGTCTGAGTTCTCACGAATGTGGAGCACCTGATGGCTCCTCTCAGTGCTTGAGTGTTGCTGCTGTGCTTGTTTTTCCAAATCCGGATTTTTCGACATTTTTAGCGAGACCTTTTGTCAACACAAGACCCAAGACTACGACACTGAAGACGTGCCCCAGAAGAACGCCAATAACATAAAGTATTATTTGTGCATCCGTTAAAGACACAACTAAAGAAAAAAAAAACACCACAACAATAATTGAACTAAAAAAAACTAAAAAAAGAAACTAAAAAACTAAAGTTCAGACAAACAAAACCAACCCCCGACTGACACACCCGAATTCAGTACGGTTCAGGCGACAAGAGCTCCGTCAGTCGTCACTCCCAAGTCCATACTCTTTAGAATATCGGGCTCTCGGCTTCTTCTTCCAAATTCCAGAAGTCATTTTCTCAATCTGACAGCAGGTGGCAGTGTGTTGCATTGCACTACGAGTCTACCGCCCTATGGCTCTAGCTAGTTCGTGCCTTCGTGGGTTTTGGTCTATAACTTTACTTACTTGCCAAACCGCTGTTCAGCGCCATCTTACGGTCGTATTCATTGTCACTTCAATTAAACCGGGTAGAACCGTTGAAAGGGAAGCAGCCTTAACTAGAAGCCTTAACTCAAAGAGTCAAACAAATGCAGATGCAATCGTGGTTCAATTTTCGAAAAAACTAATGTAGACAGGAGACAAGACAGGAGACAACTACTGCAATTAAAATTCGATCTTGTTTGGCGCACTTTTTTAGCTTGATTAATTGATAAACAAAACAAACAACAACTTAAGTAACCACTTGTAGTAGAACTCTGTAATTCACTTTGTGAAATAATTGTCTTCGGATTCACATTAGTTTTTAAACATTGAAGTAATCAAGCAATCAGAATGAATTCTGCTAATAAGGTATTTGTTTTGTTAACACCGTAACTACAATATATAATAATGCTTGTAATGATAAAATTATAACTAATTGGTAAAACAATGATTATTTACAGGTTTCTGATGTCTTTACTGCGGCAGGACTTGGTAAATGGATACAGCTAGCATATACACTAATTTATGAGTTGTTTTAAAAGAGTATGTAAGATTTTCTAAGAAATTTTATTTTTAAGCTTTCAGTACTTTAGGCAAACTAACTATGCAGCTACATACTGCAGATAGTGCAAATGCTGGGTAATATTTGAAACTTTCTTCAAATTGATTCCTGATTACATTTCAAATTTATCTCTAGAGCCAAATGGAATGAGGATGAAATTGAGATGTTGAGGAATTCTGTCAGACGATTTGGAGAGGACTTGGAAAAGATATCAGAGCACATTAAAGACAAAACGGTGTAAGTGAACTACTAGTTTCTTTTTAAATTATTATTTTTACTAGAACTTTCCCATTGTGAATATGTTTACACTTGATCATTCAGAAAGTTTAAGGTGATGGTACAAGATTGACTAACTTTTGCTATCATTAAAATTAACTAAAAATTGCTTGTTTAACAGGTCTCAAATTCACACTGGCTTAAAAAAGAAATCATTTGATGCCGCGGGCGTACCTCTACCTCGTAGTAATACACAAGCTAGTCCACAGCAGAATCCTTCCACTGCATTAACTTCAGTTTCTCAACCGCAGCAAACAGTCGTTGTTTTGCCTCAACCTTCTTTAATGACTAGTAAACCAACAGCTGATTTTACTTTGAATATGTTGAATGCATCTGAATCTGAAGTAGATGTGGAAGGACTTAACTTTGAAGGAGCAAATGAAGTTGTCAATGCTTAATTTCCCCAATGTAAGTTGAAACAAAGAATAAAAGAGAATGAAAATCATTTTGTATTCTTTTCAGAGTTGAATTTATAAAAGGTCTTAATCATCTTGCTCGGATTTCTTCTTCTTTTTCTTCTTTTTGGTTTTTCCCTATTTACACGAAAAGAAACAAAAAACAAATTTCAGTTAAGTGGCACAATACAGCACAATTACCTTGACAAATTTACATTCATTCTAAGTTTTGACTTCATTAATGTCAGTTCACTACTTTCAGATTAATCATGTCTATACATAAACTTTACTACAAGCGTGAAATAAAAATACCTCAGCCGTCTCAGTTTCGGCAGACTCGTGTCCATTTTTTTCTTCAACCATGTCTCGATCCTTCTTCTTCTTTTTCTTTTCCTTTTGTTGAGGTGAAGCATTTTCAGTTTCTATGGGAGGCTCAGTCACAGATCCGACGTCGCTCAATTTCCGCTTCCGAGCTTCTGATTCATTTGGCTCTTCTTTGACTCGGACACTGAATTAAAATTAAACATTCAGGAATAAATACTTCGTAACAAATTAAAAAGTAAATACTTTAAGTCCACGTATGATGTAAGCCAGTCTTTAGGTGTCTTGTCATTCGGTTTACCATACTGATCTAACAATCCTTGTTTGATCATGTTTTTCTTCAAAGAAGCCTGAAGCCGTTAAATACTATAAGTGTGGATATATTTCTTTTTAATAATAAAGCTTAAACTACCTTAGGTCCAAGACCCCACTTGCGGGGATAAGTGTCACGTTCCATAACAACTCGCTTGATTTTGGCTACAATGCCATGATCGCAAGAAGCCATCGTTGTAGTAGTCATTAAGGCAATTGCCAAAGCAACAGCTTCTCCTTTGGTAGTGACGATGACAATTTCTTCATTTAATTCAATGCCACTTTCGTAACGAAGAACTCCGGGGAGCATGATTTTAGCGCCATAGCAAACCGCATTAACCGCACTATCCTTCATGATAATCCGTTTGTGAGACGTCATTAACGCCTCGAGTGGACGTACTACTCGACGAAGATAAGTTTCGTCCTTGTGATTGTCGTACATCCATTGGGCATCCATAACGTCGTGCATAGTAACGAGACCTTTTTCATCTTGAATACCTATTGGCATTTTAAATATGAAAAATTATTACAACTAATACTCCGTGCATTAATTTAATTTAATTTGCATTTTAAAATAATAATTCAATTTAAAAAACTCACCTGATCGAACTCTCCGCAATTCAGCCATCTGCGCACCAACACCCAAAACCAGTCCCAAATGGACACAATGGGTTCTAACGTAAGTTCCAGCTTCACAACTTACCCAATATATTCCCATATTTCGCTCTGAATCATATTCAAGAAACTTGCATTCGTACACAGTTCTTACACGAAGCTGGCGTTTTACGGCAGAGATAAGAGGAGGCCTCTGAAAGAGTGCACCGGTTAACTTCTCCAATGCCCGGCTCACCTAGAATAATTGAATAGCATCAGTGTTGTTACATACCTCATAAATATTGGAAAAAATTGAACTTTCTCACATCACAATGTCAGCTAAATTTTTGTTTATAACCTGATGATAGTAAAAATCATTAAACTAACCTTATTAACATCATCCACTGCGGAATGTAACTTGAAAATTGCAACATACTCCTTTCCTGCTCCTTGCTGAGACTTCACCAAGCGAGTTGCACGGTCAATGCATACAATAAGACAGCCTGTCAAAAAAAAAATCATTTAATCATAAGCAACCAATGTATTTCTTAATATCTATTAAGGCCTTACCAGTGACTTTTGGATCTAGTGTGCCTGAATGTCCAGTTTTCTCGCACCTCAAAATTCTCTTTACCCAAGCAACTACCTCATGGGAACTTGGATTGGATGGCTTGTCCAAATTAATAAACCCTCCATGGATATATTCCTTCATGTGTCTCTTCAATGGAGAACTAAATAAACAGAGTGATCATGTTAGATAAAATTGATTGAAAAACACTTTATTTAGAAATACAACATTCAGATCATTAGTTGACTTCCTATTTAATCAGTTCACTACTTTCAGATACATCATTTAAGTTGTTATAATTTTAAGCACAATAAATGAATGATTGCATACCAGCCATTAGGTAGTGGTGTATAATGGTTTGTCCTCGTGTTCAATCTATCAAAGTTCTAGTAATTTACAATAGCAAATCATTAACATCAAGACTTGGGTAGGATTCATTAGTAAATCAAACCTTTAATAGTAAAGGCCAGTCTGAACAGTCCAATTTGGGGATAGGTTTCTCAGATGATTCCAAAACAAAATCATTATCACCCTGAATATCCCCAAGACTTTTAGATGATTTCTTCTTCTTTTCTTTCTTTTCTCCTAAAATATCTTCAGGAAAAACAGAAATCATTATTTTCGATCGCTGTGTAAAAGTTGTTCACATTTGCCTCTAACAATGAAACCACGTGTAACCGATACATGGAATGCATAGCATCACATAATTTATGTAACGCTTCCTTCAAAATCATTAGAAACTGACATGAAATATGCAATTTATAGCACTACTAGAAAGATTGCTTACCCATTTTCGACGGAACAAGACAGACGCTGAAAAGAACAGGAAGATTAGCTTCTGAAAGTGAAAAATACAGATGAATCACAATCTTCACTTTCACGTGGTCGCCAATCATGAAATGTAGTATCACATGCGAATAGGTAGCTGTCTTCTTTGAAGCGAAGGAAGACAAACAGTGTTGCCTGCTAGCTTTAAATCGAGCAGTTGACGCAAAGCGGTATATCCGCCAGAGCCATGGAGAGTATCCGCCGTGTTTGACGCATTCGCAGGCTGGCACTTGGCAGGGATCGGATGCAATTCAATTCACACAACAACAAGAAAACAATTCGAATGAATTGAAAAATTAAAATCCAAATTCGAATGAATATAAATATGAAAATATTCAATGAATTTGAATTGGATTCGAATTAGCACATGTATTCAATCCAATATACGCCAAAACCCCTAATTGGTGTGAATTGAATAATAAAAAATCCCAATTCAAATGAATATGAATTTAAATTGGATTCGAATATTTTCCATTCAAGTCCGATCCCTAGCACTTGGCAGTTCGGCCGCCGAACTGATAAAGTAGTAGACTTTACTTTCATTGGGGATTGTTCGTCGGTCGTCCCTTGGCCACACGTCCACACCTGGGCGAACTGTGACAGTCGACACTCTTATATATAATTAATGATAATATAATGATGATATACTGTATTTTCTTTCCACGGGTCCACAAGCCCACTGATAATAGGTTCGATTTAAATTAGTTTTAATCGCTCTGGTATGGGATGTGGATTTTAATTGATATTGTTTTAAATTTAAACCAATTTATATTACATGTACGTATATTTTAATCATTCATTGGCCTTAAAATTTATGTGGTGATACATATGAGAATTCAATTCGAATTTTCAAATAATTTTTTTAAAGAATGCAATTAATTGAATTCCAAATGAAATATTCCATCTCACTACACTGAAATAAATTTTCATTTTGAGTGACTAATATTGTCTCTCAAGTTTCTAATCTTTAAGTGTTGTCACAGAGGTATGTAAAGACTTTATCAGTATTAATGATAGATTCAGCATTTCATTTTAAAATGTTAAGTTCCTTTGTGTTTACATCCTTTGAAATAAATCAATTTGTAAAATTTTAAAATATGGACGATTCTATGCACATCTTTGCTTAATTGGCTATACAGTATAACCCTTTGCATTTAAAATTAGTAATTTAGAATAAATAATATTGCGTGGAATACTAGATTTTCTGAACTCGCAGGGCAAATCGCATTTTTCCTCTTATCAGCCACTTAACCATCTTAAATGCTGAAATCGAAAGGGTTACTGTACTATATATTAATCCCTCAGTTCTTTATGTCGTCTTCAACTATACAATGTAATAACTCCACAGCGGTGGCATTGACGCAATAACCGCGACTAAACACGCGCACGTTTTACATGCTAAAAGGGCTTGACAACAATAACGAGTGTGTTGGCCCTGTTCATAACGTGGGCCAAGCAAGAGGTTAATATTTTACAGGTTAGATCTTAGAAGTTGGAACTTCAGAGGCTAAGACGAAAAATAATAAGCCATCTTGTAAGGTTTTTTTTAAGTTGGTTATATTAATTTTTTAATGCACATAATATGACATACATTTCATTAGTTTCGAGCAAACCATTCAATCAGGCAACCCTTTGGACTTTCTATCGCAGAACCAAGAACTGGCTCTACTCCGACACACTCGTTTAAACACAAATTGTTAAGGTTACGGAAACCAACGACTGGAATTCATTAAATTTCTTATGCGTGTGTGCACTGTACAAAACGTCAAAATGTCACTGAATAACAACAAGTTTGACGCGTAAGAACAAAAAAAAATTATAATTCCTTTATAGTGTAGTTTTAAAGACAAATAAGTCATGAGAAGATGTTTTAAAGGAAATTAATGTGCATGTTTGTAGGTGTATTGTCTAAATTGAAATTCTAGGTAGATTATTACTCTATTTTATGTGTTGCACAGGTTGCACAACAGTGATGATAGTGAAGATGAGGAAAGGGCTTTCAGTGAAGAAAAGAAAAGGAAAGATGTATCAGTGGTAACTATTTATCATTTTTTAGATTTTATTTTTACACAAAGTGATGATCTGTTATCGGTGATGTTGCAAAAACACATTAAGTTTTGGAAGTGAAGCTTTAAACATATCCAGTTATTTACTAAAAATTACATGTACATAACATTATCTTGTGTATTACTACTTAAAATTATGATCCTTGATAACTGTGTTACAAATTATACATGGAAACTAATATTTCAACATTGATTTATCCAGCCAATTGTTGTTCCTAATGGTGAACACCCTCTTCAATTTACATACTGCCTGTGGTTCAGCAGACGTGCTCCTGGAAAACATGCAGCTCCACAGAGTTTTGATCAAAATTTGAAAATGGTCGGACGTTTTGGCTCTGTTGAACAATTCTGGTCTTACTATTGCCATCTTGTAAGACCTTGTGAATTAACTGGTCACAGTGATTTTCACTTGTTTAAAGATGGAATCAAGCCTATGTGGGAAGTAAGTAAAATATATACTGTTACATAGTGTACATCTGTGTATATTCAGAACATGATAACTCATAATTTATTTTGATTTTGTTAGGACGACGCTAATCGTTGGGGAGGGAAATGGATTGTCCGGCTTAGGAAAGGGCTAGCATCTCGCTGCTGGGAAAACTTAATACTTGCTATGTTGGGTGAGCAGTTTATGGTGGGCGAAGAGATTTGCGGAGCTGTTGTTTCAATCCGTTTTGCTGTAAGAATAACTTTTTCCCTGTAAACTAACTAAATTCATAATAATTAAAAATGACTTATCTTCAAATCTTCATGCATGTATACAAGGAGGACATTATATCTGTCTGGAATCGAATGGCCAGCGATCAGGCGACCACAACACGAATTCGAGATACTTTAAGGCGCGTGCTTAATTTGCCGCCAAACACTATATTGGAGTACAAGAACCACACTGATTCTCTGAAGTATGGAATGGGAGCACCTCCATTCAAATGAAAACAATCAAATGTTTTATTATTATTTTCTCTTTCTCATTTCCGATTTTTTTTTCGCCATCCTTACTGTTCAACATTCAGGGACAATTCCAGCTTTCGGAATACTGACGTGTTTGCTCGATAAAGGGAAAGTTGTGTTCCAGCTCGAGTGAAAAATTAAATCGAGCTTTCTTTATATTATTGTTCTCATTTATTTTCACCTCTTAATTGAGGCAATCAATTTTTGTTTCACTTATTATTAAATGGGGGTAGGGGGGGGGGGATGTGTGTCATTTATCGACCGCCTATTTAGAGAGAAAATTCCAAGTAATTTTTTCATGAAACCTTTTCACGCTCTTTTTATTAAGCAATATTGATGAGAATATCGACTTAAAGGCGCGGGCACAACGACTCCTTTGCACATTAGACACTTAAGTTTACGTCTCTAAATCTGCGTCTGCGACTAGTTTGGAGCAGTGCCTATCGCTGGTCCGTCATCGCACCGCTAAGTAATATGTGGCCACTTATTAAAGAGTTTAGAAAAATTGCGTTCGGTGATTAGCAATAAGCACATAAATTATTTTTAAAAAATAATAATAATGTAAGGAAGTTTCAATATTTGTTTTTTACAATTTCCAAGTAATCATCTCCTGCATTTTACAAGGAAAACAATGCTTACTGTACTCATTTTAAAGACGCAATGCCCCGTGTTCGGTATAGTAGCCTAGATTAAGTGGTCTAAAGGACGAGTTGTGACTGCAATTCTCATCAGTTAACAATCATAATTTGTGATTGATGATCTCATATTGTTATATAAGATTACTAGCTGGCCCGCGTTTCGGCTTTGCCCGAAATGATTTTTGAATTTATATACGGTTTGGCTAAACTATATAATGCGACTACGCTTTTTCGTCAATTACTTTAATTAAATCGCTCAAATCTCTTAATTGGAAAAACATGGGGTTTTGTATAGGAGATACTTACTTAACTTCAATCATTGAAATAACCCATACCATACCCCTAGAAAATTTGGAGCAATCACGAATTTCTTGCCACATTCCACAAACTTTTTGTTTTATACATATAGATATAGACTACCTAGGCTGTTACAAGACTTTGATTTATTCCCTAATTAAGATAAGATTTACTATTTCGGCTTTCGCCCTGGGCCCTTAGTCGGTTGTACCCTAGATTATTTATTTTAATAGAGATGATCTAATAGTAGCTAATAGAAGAGGCGTTAGTGTAAGCGGTTTTTAATAGGGTGATAACCTGCGCCCCAAACTAGAAGTTGCGCCCAAATTAAAGTTAAATCTAATTTTAACTTTTTAAAAACATGGTTATTCAGCCTTCAGTCTCACTATATTTAAACAAGAGAAACAACAATTAGCATACAATAAGAAACGCAGGAATGATCTTCAACCCAGTTTATGATGTTAAACAGTTGTGCGACCAACAGCAACAATATAACATTCGACACGGATTGCCACTGACTCTAAGAATAAGAATGTTTCCTACACATATTGGTGGATTACAATTTCCAGTAAACGCATGGTAATAAACTTAATAGGTAATTTTTCTTTCTTATTTGGTGCTCAGAATTCAAACACAGGTACACAGTTTAATAATAATATTAAAATCGCGTCGTGAAACTATTTGTGTGAAACTATACTCAATATTTAGACGAATAGTAGGGTACGTGTCAGGTGTTGAATGGAATATATGAATCAATTAAAGATTTAAAAAGATGCAAGCTACAAATCGATGATTTCTTAATTAAAATATCTCACAGCTAGATTACTAGTTTACTACAAAACACAAACAAAAAATATAGACAACAATTAATTGGCACATAGCTAATCCAAACATCGAATGTAATTATAATAAGGATAAAGGATGTTACCAACATATATAATATTACCTACTGTAAATACTTGCTAATAGTAAGGTATGGAGGGAGAGATCGTACGCTTAGGTGATTTGTAATAATGATATAACCTGTGTCCCTAGAACGTGCGTTAATAATCGGTAAAAAGATGTAATTTTCGGATATTCATTGTCTGCGTTTGAAGAAAAGCTATAGGATTATACCGTACTACGTCCGTCTTTATGAGCTATGGCAGATACAGAATTCTAACTCCAAGTCGTAAATTTAATTATAAATAAATTACTCAGAAGTGTCACACTGTTTTCTAGATTCTAATTCAAAAGAGAACCCAGGACATTAAGCTACCGATTTGAGCTGCTGCACTTATGTGGATCTTTTCGTTTTAATCTGTGCTAAATGTGACATCAGCCAAATAGCAACATTATTAATACTGTATGTAACTGGAAACACAGAAGACATACGTTCTAAGCCTAGGAAATATTCCAACAGCATTTGGGGACCACCTTGTCGTGCGCTCTATTTGTGTATGTTATTTCTAACTTTGTTTCAGCTAAAATTCCGAATCACATTCTGGCGGGTTGAAGTATCCGAAAATATTCATCTCGTACATCGAGGCAATGATCATGAAGAAAAAGTACCACCCGAGCAGTGCCACGCCGTACTTCCGATCCAGTTTCCATCCATTCAAGTGAGTAGCTCCCAACAGGAATGCGATGGTTGATAATAATGATAATGTAGAATATGTTAAACCTAAATTCAATCAAAATGTAATTAATTAATAATCAAACTATTTCACTTAATTATTGAAAGGGAATTAGTAGTGGATGTAATAAGGTAAAAGGGAAAGTAAACCTTTGCTGATGACACGAACAACACTTCCTGGGCTCACAATTGCCGTTTGAAGGAACCATGGCAAGCCAAGGCAGATGAGAATATCGAATACGTTGCTCCCAATTGCGTTTGAAGTGGCCATGTCTCCGTAACCTATACAAAAGAAGGATAAATGAAATACGCGAGTTGTCGTGGCGGTTAACTTTACTTGTATTAACGATAGGTACTGGTAAAAAATAAAAAGTATTTGAATGAACCACGTCGGAATGTAGAGAATAATTCAATGAAGGTGCATCACTAACAACAATAACATCGCACAATAATTAAAATAAATTAAAACAGACCTTCTCTAGCGACAGCCAGGGATGTTAGAATATCCGGAATGCTGACTCCGGCTGCTACAAAAGTTAATCCCATCACAGTGTCAGGAATGCCAAAAGTAAAACCTGTTCAAAGAGATAGTAATTACATAATATCAAACGGGTCGCCACATTAATTTTTTTAATAATCTCGAGTACGTAGTAAAATGGAATGAAACCGACCATTCGTGGATATATTGAACACAGGTAACGAGATACAAAAACAAACACAAGGACAATCATAAATATGAGCTCGGAGAAAGTGCGAAAAAAGAAGCGATTTGCTAAAATAACGCACAGAATAGGAGATTTAGTGCAACGCAGATCCAATTAACATAACGGTAACATATATAATAGGTAACCTCAACTACAAACTGTACAACGTTTTTTCTGAAATGGCACACCCTTTCATACTAGTACCATTGGTTACACTGCCATAGGTGTACTACCATTTGTTGTTCACAATAATAATATGATGATCGTCATTATTGGATATGAAAAATATCTATCGCACAAAAACCAACAAAACAAAAAATGTTGTACAATTAATACTCAATGAAAGTGAGTGGAGATGTGAAAAAAATCTTAACCTTGTCCATGTTCCTGTATATTACTTCATTTACCATGCCTCATCAAAGAAATCGATCTATTTACACGCAACTGTACTAGTACCGGTACGCAAGGCCTAAGACAGGTTACTCCTGCCAATAGCTCAAGGCACACTTTAGGTGGGGGGGGGGGGGGGGGGTATTGCATTCGATGAAATACTAGCTGCTGGTTCTAAAGTCTTAAATCTTTAGAGAAAACACACGACACCAGCACGCTAATAATAAAAGCTGACGGCTCAGTGGTACGAACGTACGGTATATAAATATAGAACTGTTCTTATTATTTAAAATGTTGTGAACGCTTACATGCGTGACGTATCTAACGAACGTTACATAAGATTGTATACGAATTTTCAAAAATATAAAAATGTTTACTCGAGTGAACCGACACTGTAGTCACTTTTTCAAGTGCGCTCAATTCTGGTTAGTTTTATGTTTGGCAACTTGGCATTTTACACAGCCTATTTCCATGTTAAATATATAAGCCAAACCCAATATTCCAGCATCCACCGTGTATCTCCAGGATTACTATTTTATTTTTTCGCACTATTTGGTTTAATCAAGCGTTCATTATAGATTCGCAAGGACCGCCTTCCAAAACGTACAGTACTCAATAGAAGTACAGCTGTACAGTGGATAACAGAGTATAGAAAAGATATACATAGAAAAGGGGTAAATATACCACGGCAACGATTAACGTACCTATAATGGTAATCATCCAGACCATAACGTATGAAAAGATGGAGATCCATAGCATACTGATGAAGAACGAGGCTAAGAACCAGTTTTTCCACTTATCCAGGCGACAATTGGGCATAGTGTAGTGAGAAGCAACTTTCAAGGGGAGACATATTGCCCAAGTGATGCGTTCACGTTGATTGATGGGCGGCTGCCATAGCGACTCCTGACTATCTTCGACCCCTTCTTTCATTTTCATACCTACGTTAGGCCCGACGCCCGTAGGTGGCTGAACACCGCCACCCCCGTATCCACCGGATGGTGCTACATCTTACAAGGAATAAGATTTCGTTGTGATCAAACGGATGAAACGGAAACGAAACCTTATAGGAGAAGCCGTATGGCTGCTTTTAATATATTAGGAGCATAATACCAGGAGAAGACTTGTCTTCAGTGTAGAGTTTCCCAGCTGGGCCAACGACCCCCCCAACTTCGGAATCAAGGTTTTTGTAGGGCATTAATGAAGCATTTTCTACTGCTACACCAGGAAGGCGGCGAGCATAGTCCGGAATTGGCAGCGGTAGAGTGTTGGCCCACCTCTCCAGTTGAGG
Organism: Chydorus sphaericus; assembly: GCA_030141595.1. Taxonomy (NCBI): domain Eukaryota; kingdom Metazoa; phylum Arthropoda; class Branchiopoda; order Diplostraca; family Chydoridae; genus Chydorus; species Chydorus sphaericus. The sequence continues at coordinate 7,886,144 of CM057931.1, forward strand.
ATTGTAGTACATCCTGCAGTAGCGTAAATATAGTCAAATATATTCAATTCTTGATAGAGCTAAAAATTTATCATGCTAGCGTAAAGCAAAACTTACATAACACAGTAGAGGACGTAGAGGAGAAGAAATATCGTCGATTCGTACCTAAATAAAAACAAGAAGGTTAAAAAGTTAGACACAACACCCATGTCGAATATTGTACTGTACGTGTTCTAAATCTCAAGGCAACAGTGCAATATAAAAAAGCGGAGTGGTCGGACAGAATACAGTCTAAATGAGGACGTCAGTATATTGACGGGGCGATTCATCGATCCATCGCCCACTCCCTTTATTTTCCTCTCCTCCTATGATAACCCTATCCTCTGCTCGGATCTCGCTGATGAAAACAAAACATAGACTGCTAGACCAAAATGGTGGGGACATTCCAAAAATAATAGGTACGGTACGACACAAATTATATCATCCTTCGATGAGTTGACCAGTTGATCTTCCATCCATTCTTATTTAATACTTTCTCATAAAAAAATAATGCTAGAGGACCATGGAAAAACTAATAAGAATAAATATAAGACATCATAAAATAAAATATTCATAGACCTATCATTATTTCCCTTGTTAATTCGACGGTTCACCTAAAAATAATTAACCGCTTTGACGACATACCAAGTGACTACTTCGTTGTAAATAGTAAAGAGGAGAGCAAATATGGCGACAAAATAGGCGACGCAATCTCGAACTAGAGGCCACCAGTTGAGGTAAATTACACCACCACCGAAGAGAGCGCACACGCTGATGACGAACATGATGTTGAAAACGGCTGAACCTATAACACCACTAATGCCAATGTCATCCTGGATAATTAACAGAAATGTAACTTCATATGTTTAATAATAATCAACAAAATTACGCCAAAGTCTAATAAGAATATACCTTGGCGATGAAAACACCTATCACGGCCGTCGCAAGTTCGGGAGCGGATGAACCAGCAGCCTATTATAGCGAGAAAAAGAGAGAACTAAAGACTTGTAAGCACTTGATTTTTAGAAGTTTGCATACCATGAATGTTGCTCCAGCTACGTCTTGCGACATCTGTAAGGCTGTTTATAACGAAAAGGGAAGGAGAGCAATTCAGTAGAGTAATGACTCTTGCATATGACCCTTGCATACAACATTCTATACAAATACGAAGTCAATTATGAATTTAACTCTTCTCTTGAGATCACCACTGCATAGCATGAGGAAAAAATTCAAAACAAGGGAGGGAGGAAGAATATCAATAAAGAGCAAATAAAATAATAGCCTACTTACACTCGACCATCCTTTCCAGAGCGGGAACCTTTTCAAGTGGAAGGCGATGATGATGATGATAGCAATATAGTAATAGCAGGGACCCAGTAGAAAACGTCGAAGTAGGAATTTATTCAATCAAATAAAAAGAACGTGATAAACATGAATTTTAAACTAACTGCTGTACTTGATTCGCTAGCTTACAAAGTAGTCGTCGCATACAACGGATAAGCCAAGGAACATGTAAGCGGCGATCATCAAATGAATGATGAGACCACCTTTTGCTCGGACGTACTGAGGGATCACCGGTCGAGGGAATTCCTCGATGGCTGGTGGAGTGCACGTCGCATTGTTGCTGGACGAGCTTGGCGAACTGGTTTCAATTCTCGTTGTCGCAGCTTGAGTTGACGAGACATCATCGCTATCCACTGTCAACAAATTCCGACGCCATGAACCTGGTTTAAAGAGACACCCTGGTTACTACCACACTAACGGACCGAACAATGAATCCAGTAAAGACAATTGTAGGAAACAAGACAAGAGATCACTGTATAAACATTTCCTATTTAAAATATGTGTCGGAGTAGGATATCGGGTTAATATTTACAATAGTCCAAAAAACTTACCTCCATTTTCGAGTACGTCGTCACTATCTACGAACGTGTTGGGATTGAATCCGGAAGACCTCGGGTTGGGCGCCGTCACCAAGATCAATGCTAGAACGCCGAGTCCAATTAGATAGGCCCACATACATTTCCGGCGATTCAAGCGCTTGCATGCGAAGAATGAGCCACGATTTCCCACCTCCTCCTGGTTTGAACAGAAATGTATATACCGACATATGCACTGTAAATCATTATATACTCAACATAAATTTAACAATAAAAAAAAAATAAATAAATAAAGGTTCAAACAGAAGCCAGTTGAAATAGAAATTCAAGAAATTTTCTATTACACATCCATACAAAATCTGATCTGAAAATAAAACACCAAATCGACTCTCGAGGGACCGTCCATAAAAAATGATGGTTCAAGTTTGAGGACTTTTTTACCCCCTCCCCCACAGAGTCAACCAGGCTCTTGGGGGAAAATTCGTTTCGTGAGTTTTTTACTCCTCTATTTAAAAAGTTTGCCATAATTTATGGACGACCCCTATGCTTTCTGAATCAATACGGTATCAAATATTTAATATCTTAAGCAAAGTGATTAAACAAGAAGATTTTCTAATCTTCTTCCTAACTACAATGCTTCTCTCACTCCCGACTGTTCTAAATAACAATTAACGTTAACTAATGGTTTTTGTTATTGTAAGTTTAACTAATTACTTTATTTTTGCATTGGTATTATGCCACGTGTTTTAAGTTTAGTATCGCTTGCATTTGAATTCAGTTGTTTAAATATAATAATAATAGTCTTGCATACCTGTAGCCGAATTTGGACTGGCATCACGTAGATGGAAGTAAAGGAAAAGTTATGTCCCTCAGATCAGCAGAAAGTGAGTCTTCAAGTTATAAATATGACAACAATCGATAGATCGTAAGTAAATCGTATAATATATGGAGACACAAACACACACACGCACACTCAGCGCCTGCTATCGGTCGACATCGTACTTTAAATTTTTAGGGAATTGTGCAGGTGCGCGAAAACCGAAACTGACGCACAATAAGACTCGTCGACCAGCTCACTGGTACCCGTAACTTACACTCGTACACAGCTGTTCTGAACGTAAGATTGAATAACAATAACGACGGCAATGTTAGAGGGTAGAATAAAGAGGAGACGATGGAAAATAACCCCTAGCCCACTCGTGTTGCCCCTCTTTCATGCTGAGTCTTCTCGCTGGAGGGTTTATAACACAAGTAAAGTTAGAGGTAACTGGTAAGAAAAAGGCTCACTGACGAAGTGCGTCTGCGCGGTTTTCTTGGTCAGTCGCCCCGTTTATTGATCGTCTTCTCCCTCTCGTGAGCGGTCGCGCATCGCTTCTACTTTCTACACTCACAGCATGAATATAGTCTACAGGATTTGCAGCAGCAAACTATTTTATACATATATATATACACGTATATATTTATGCATGTATATTATGCAGCTTATATAAGCGAAAGTATATGCATATATTAGCTTAAGGTATGTTGTTTCCATTTTTCTCTACCCTTGGGATTTCATCTTCAATCCATGTTATTTTTCCATATGGAATTATTAATTTGGTCTACCGTTAATTGTTGAGGGCCAGCCTTTAGCTGACGCTCTTGCAAGGCGGTTGTCCACAAGTCTCTTCATCATGATGGTTCTCGCTTGTGCGGGTAATCTATATTTCATCCTTCCACTTCCCACGCGCGTTCCTTGTCGCGCCGTCTCTTTCTTTTATTTGCTTCCAGACTCGGTCGATATCTCTATTTCACATATAATAACTCTCAGCCTGTCTATTTGATTTCCCTTCCAAAGGCACGTTCTTGGCATGCCAGCTCCACGAATGAAGAGCAATCTAGACTGATAATAGCAATAACATATTATGCTATGATGCGCAGAAAATTTAAAACGATATGATTATATTAGTGTTCAACCCGTGACATGATCTTGACTGAATGGGCTATAGATCACGAGGAGATACTCACAGCTATTGACGTATCGACCACCAGTATTATTTATTTGCTACCCGAGGGGCTATCGCAATATTTCAAATTTTATAATACGTCCGAAATTAAAATAAATTTTTAAGTTCTTTTTAAATCTTGCTCTACTATTCGCTAAATCTACTCCAGGTAGACAAATTGTATTTCCATTATATTGCTTTATTAACGGTAGCCCGTAGCTAGTATCTTTTTTTCTATTTAAGGAGGCGTGGGTAGTACGTTATTTTATAATAAGACCCAAAGATAGATATTACAGCCTTAATAGGATTGTAGTTGAGTTGGAAAGAAGCAAAAATCATTTGCCAGGAAAGGGAGTGGTATAGTATATAGCAGGAAGAAAAATCAATCGAGGTTATTCTACGTTCAATATTGCGAGGTACAGCTAGTTAGGAAAAACCAGGAATATTTATTTTAAGATTTCTTCATCTCATGAGCCATACCAAAAAGGTGATAAAACTTGAATTTGGTGTTGCCCTCTTGAACGTATTGTGTTCGTAGTTCACCTGTCAATTTATTCGACTACTTCACAACTGCTTTCAGAAATTAGGACAATAGTGCAAAACAAAGGGAAGGTGATTCGGAAGTCGATTGATTACTGGCAAACTGGCTTGATAACAGTTCTCATATTAAGAATTGGAAGAGTTCATATATTAATTAAATGACGTGAATTTTCATCACGAATTATTAAGTTTATTACAGTTCCGAGACATATTTTATACAACTTTCATTATCTTGATCATTTTGTTTTCATATAAAAAAGAAAATGAGCCACATGTAATATTTTCATTGTGATAATTTCCTTCAAATTTGTTTAATTACAAGAAAACAAACTCAAGTCATTTGCATTATTATTTCTTAATTAGTGAATAGTATGAAGCCAAGAATATATTTTGTATCCATCTATGCATGAACTGAGAAAAATGGGTGAATGAGGAAGATGCCATCAATGCAAGTTGTTCTTAAAATTGCTGGTGATAGTGTTGTTGTGGAGTTTGTTGTGGTTGCTGTCCCATACCGTGCTGCATTTGCTGCATAGCCACCATCTGTTGGTGTTGAAGACGAACTTGTTGTTGCTGTTGGTTTGGATTGGCGGGCATGGAAGCTCCCCGGACGACAGGGAAAGGAGGATTGGGTTGCCCGCCACCTACGGGCATTCCTGCAGTGGTAGTTTGCATAAACGGAGCTCGGACTGGTACCGCACCAGCGCGACCCTGATGCTGGGCTTGTTGAATTTGGACCTGTTGTTGAATGGGGAAATTTCCTCCAGTTCCTGATAAAGGGAAAATAAATTAACCCCAACGAAATCCACAAGTTCAGATAAGAATCCAAAAATAATTTTTGCACCAAAATAAAGAAAAAAGGCCTACCTTGATTAAAATGTTGCCCCATCATGCCTTGCTGTTGCTGCTGCTGTGCGGGCTGTGCCTGTCCTTGGCCCTGTTGTTGCATCACTCCAGGCTGAGTTCCTCCTTGAAAATTGTTGAAACTCTGTTGTCGGCCATGCATATTAGGGAAACCTCCTTGACCCATTGACAACTGGGGTTGTTGCTGCTGCTGAGGAGGCTGCAGCTGAGGTTGTTGCCCAGTTTGAGGTCCAGGCTGAGGTCCACCAGGTTGTCCGAAAACAGGATTTCCTCCGCTCGTTTGTTGCTGTCGTTGGCGTATGAAATTCTGTCTCTGCTTATCCTGATTAACAAACAAACAAAATTCGCGGACATAACTAAATGTATCTTTTTAAAACATACATATAGATAGGGAAAAGCAAAACGTACCACGATAGACAAATTGGAGAAAGGCGGTTGTTGGCCAGCCACAACACCAACTGGTCCTACACCAGCACCTCCAGGTCCAACTGGACCTCTTGCGTTCCCAATTATGTTTTGAGGGGGACCCGTTGAAGCGGACGCACCACCAGCGGCTAGTCCCGGTCCAGAAACACCTGCCGGTACTGTAGCAGGCGTCTGACTGGGGCCAGGTATAAACTGATTTCCTGGATGCTGCTGAGCTCCTGGATGCCGTTGTCTTAGCATATTACTTATTGCTTGTCGTGACTGAGAACCAGGTCTCTCCGTCGGAAATCGAGGACCTCCTACACCCTGGCCAATCTGATGAGGTGGAAAAAAAGGGGCACTGGGAGTAGGGACAGATCCTGGTTGTTGTTGTTGTGAAGAAGCAGGAGTGGATTGGGGGCCTTGGTAGCTGTTCCACTGATGAGGACCTTGCGGAGGTGGTGGGTACATACCCGAGGCTGCAGGGCTATGATAGCCACCCATTGACTGTTGGGTGGAACGAAGAAATATATTAATTAAAATAGGTGGCTTAGTTTTTGAGGAACGCTGGCTGCAGTTAAACCAATAACTAGGATATGTCTTACCGTCTGAGGCTGACCCATTCCAGTAGCAGCAGCGGCAGCGGCAGCGGCGGCGGCGGCATTCGCAGCCCCTCTCCTGCCACGTGGTCGCCGCTGGCTCGTTTTCTGACCGCGCTTGTTTCCACCGCGCGGTGATTGGTCTGAAGCAGGAATTTCCATTTTAAACAAAGAGGAGATTTCCTCCTTCGGCTGATGAGTCATCATTACTTTTTCAATGACAACAGGAGGTTCTATTTCTTCGGGAGGAAGAATGGGGTGTTCCAGGTAATAGGACGCGGGCTTTTGCAAAGAGTGAGTGTGATGTCGGAGGAGTCTCTGTACTTCCTGATGTCGTAGGGGTTTTCGCTCAATTCGAACAGCTCCAAACCAAGCCCATGATAGTGGAGCGGCTGTTTTTTGTCCCTCCAATATTTCCCAAGGAGAAACGCGCTGTTTCTCGTGAAGTCGATGCCCTTGTTTTTTATCGTTACTGTCAAAATCACTTATCTTGTTACCCTAAGCAATAAAATTAGAATTCAAGCCAAGTGAACAAACAAAAACAATGAAAAACACGGTATAGTTACCTTAGTATCTGTCAAAGTACCATAAGGCTCGCAAGTGACAAACTCGTTAGCAAGTTTGGGCAGTGGAAGAAGTTTTTTGATGCATTGAATTGACGGAGAACTTTTTCGTTCGGCCAATTCTTTTTTCAGCTTTTTTATCAAAACGGGGTAATACTTGCGACCGTCGTCACCTCGATCCGACTGGCCATCCAGCACCATTGTAGAATGCAACAATGTAGCCAACATATCTTGCAGCGTGTCGAACAATTCCATATTGTTGGACAGATCGATTACCCCAGTAGTAACCAACTGGGAGAAAAGAACGGCCCAGTCAATCGCAGCCGTGGGGTTTTTCAGCAAAGAATCATATAAACCTGCGAAGAGAATAAAAACTTTACCTAATTACATAATAATAGCAATGATTAACGTCAAAATTAATACAGTTAACATTGGGACCATCTGAAACGAAAAAGGAAAACAAAACGAGCATGTTTGTTTCGTCTACCAATCTTCCAGCTATGGCGGAGGAAACAACGGTGTTTTGCTTAGTTTATTTTTTATTATTTTATTATTCTATGTTACTATCTATCTGTGCAACTTTTATTTTTCGTCTGTTCAAAGGGAAGAAAATAAAAATTCAAGCAAACCATTAAACTAAAGAATAAAGTGATTATTTTAATAGCAATATTTTTTTTAAACTCAGGACTTATCACAATCGTTTAGAATAATGGATTTTCTCTTCTCACCTCCAACAAGACTGAAGCGTAACTGCAAGGCCTCCAGCATTGCTTGCCGAGCTTTCATATCTTCTCCTTGGAATAAGCGGTCCTCTTTGGATAGGAATATGAAATGTGACAATTGCGAGTAAAGTGACGACAAGAACGCTTCTCGTTGTTCATCTTGCCCTTTAAGACAGGTCATCACCAAAGATAAGAGCGGCTCATAAGATAAAAGTGACCTGGGACGGACATTAGCACTAGGGAGGCTTATGTTTCCTGAAACATTACGCTCTTTGTCTTCTTTCTTCGTCTTGGTTGGAGGGCTCCAATTGCAAGTTTCTAGTACCTTTAATATTATAAATATATATATACATACTTGTTAGACGTATCAACAATAATCACTTATCATAAACTCACTCAAAAGAATTTGAGAACAAGAAAAGGCCATTTCTAGAAAATAAAAAGAATCTACAAACCTGACTGGCAACTTTTAGGATCCTTCCTTGCACACTACCCGGCAATTTTGAAACCAATGGCGCAATCAACGAAACTGACGAAGCCAAAAATGATTTTCCGGAGCATCCGGGGACGGATGATCCCCCACTGGCTTCGGCTCGCTTTTTCAAAGCATTGGAGCCACCATTAGAATCCCCTTCTTCCTTGATGCCACTAGGCTGTGAAAGCTCGAATACGTCGAGAACTGCCCTTGCGATGGCATCCAAGAGTTGGTTCATCTCAGCCGTGGTAGATACCCCACTGCCGGACGGTGCCAACTGTTGACAGAGCAATTGAAGGTCTAACCAGGCTACTCTTAAACGCCACTGATCCAAGCTGTCCAAAACTCGATTAACCACCTACTCAAACGAAAGGAATCTTTTTTTAAAAACAACAAACACTATATGGACTATGGAAGAAAAAAATACCTTTCGGGAGTCCTGTTGAATGTTAGTGATCTCTTCAGCAGCGCTAGCAGACAGATCTGGCCGACTTATCATTTGTAGCAGCCGCTGAGCTTGGCGAAAGCTGAGGCAACTATCGAGGAGCCCATCAGGTTTAAGAAGTTCCTCCGGATTTTGAAGGCACCTTTGATGGACCCATGGTTGAGAACAAATTTGTTTGAGTACACATCGGGCGTAGGTAGCTAATGCGACGTTTTCTGAATTGCCTCCCAAGTTGTTTCGTCCACCACCCCCCATACCGAAATTACTGGATCCCATTTCCAGATCAAGATCTCCGCTCCAAGAAGTTCCGAGGATATGAGATATGCTGACTTCGTTGGTCATGGAGATACCACCTCCACCACGACTACTACCACTACTATTGCTATTGTTCCCAGCGGATCGACCTCCTTTACCTACAGAGACGTAGATTTAATCAATAACACAAACCATACGTCAGGTAGCTATCGTAAACAACTCATTATGATATAAAGTGGTTGGATATAAATACCTTCTGCCGGGATACGATCCGCTAAAACAAGAATCGCTTTCAGAACAGCTAGTACAGGTCCAACAGAGATGCTGTTGTGGGTAGCAGCAAGCAAATGACGATCGCAAGCTAGTTTGACACCAAGAGAAGGCGAAGGTGATTGCTGTAGTGTGTTGACGTGAGGTGATACATTAACACTATGGCTGCTGTTGCTATAGCAAGCAGGATGAGGTGCATCAGATGTCTTGAAAAGTCGTAAAACCAAGTGGCAAGTCAATCTTGCACCCGCTTCGGCTTCGGGGTCCACGTCTGACCGACCTCCTTCATTCCATATTTTTACCAACGATGGAACGCCGACGTACAATAAGAAATCTTGGAGCCCGAAGCAATGTCGAGCCAGAAGCACAGAGAATAAAATTGCCAAATTATGGTGAATTGCATTGTCCTATAATCATGTGGAGAGCAAACGAAAATATTAATGTCCGAGACATGGGGCAATCTTCAGTTACTGTACCTGAACGTCAACTTGAGTCAGAACATCAATATACGTAGAGGCAGAATAGCAAAGAGCGGTCAAAACACCAAGCCATTCCGCTGATAGGGCCGAACAACCCGCAGTCAGTTCGGCGCATAAAAGGGCAATATCATTGAGGCGATCGTTGTCTGTTTCATTGCATACGGCAACAACAACATTGCAAACAAAACTGTAGCGCAACTGAGCAGAATCCGAGAGCTGACGCAGGACATGCCCTTCCGGTTTCCGACGAGGATTAGATATAAACTCTTGAAGGAATTCCCGGTTCTGAGGATGGACTGCGGCGGAAGGCTGAACTGGGGCAAATATCGTCTGTTTGATCTTTGGATAGGCGTTAGAAAATGCAAAGACTTCGCCTCCGCTAGCGCTGCCCCGAGAGCCACTATCTCTTACACTAGATCCAATCAAAGAAGGGTCCAACTGGTGATTCTTCACCTGTTTAAATAAAAATTTAATCATTTTTATTTTAAGTAAGAACAAAATGGAGCTATCACTTAGAGATTTTTAATTTTACCTTGAGAAATGAACAGCAACTGTATAAGTCAAATAAATAAGCCAGAATGCATCGTTCCGCAGAGCTACAATCTGCTGGATTAGTGACGTGTTTTACAATTCTACAAAGTGATTCAAATGCGACAGCTGTCGATTCTGGTGAAAGAAGTAAGCAGCAATGAAATCGGCGAAGAACTCCAACCACGTAAAGTCCCACATTGGTCAAATAGCTGCGCGATAAAACCGAGTTTCGTTGAGAAAGTAGCAGTTCTACTTCTGGGAGTTCTAGTATTTAAAATCACGAATTAGTAAGACAATATTATTGTAAATTGATCAAAGAAATAAATTACCTTTCAATAGCTGGAGGCAGAGATCTATCAGCCCGCTGATGCTCAAAGAGACTTCAAACAGATCGAAAAGGAAAGATATGTGTTCCAATACGGGGAGATAAGCCGTCCCACCTCCGGTGAAACTACTGATCATTTCTAGACAAGCAGAAGCGGCTTGCGTGCAAACTGCATGTCGATCGAAATACGAGAGACCAAGAAATCTCTGCATACTCAACTCAAAGTTGAAATCGAGGCGAGATGAGTGCTTGCGAGGTTTAGAAGAACCTCCACCAAAAGATCCACTGCCTCCTCCCAACATAAGGCCTTCAGCTTGTACATCAATAGCCAGTTTCTTGTGAAATAGTCGACAAACTTCCTTGGATATCTTCTTGACAGCATGTCGGGATTCCTCGCGTGCTTTACCAACTCCGTACAATAGAATGTGACGTTGATTGCAGTCATGAACCATTGATTGGTCGTCCTGGCGTTGGGCATAATAAGATGTAACTTGAAATGCAGTTTAAAACTAAGAATGATAATAAATTGGGAAATCACCTGAGGTAGGGGGAAATGGGTTGTAAAGAGTAAGTGCCTCGATTGACGTTTGCATTCCTTGTCAACTCGACTCGATGCAGATTCTAAGCCTCCGTGACTGCTTTCATCTTTCGGCGAATCAGGAGCATCCTGTTTCCGAACGATGAAATTAAATTATGGTTTCAATCAATGGCACAATGAGGTGCGCGAGAGTTATGTTGATACCATGACGATTTGCTGTTCCTCTTTAATATGCTGTAAAAGTTTTCCAAGGTCGTCATCGATTTTGCTATCGTCCATTTCGCTGTTCATACTTTGGAATCCTGACATGGTGTTGATCCCACTACTTGGAGGGCCAGCCAAATGAACATGACTGGTAGAAGTGTTTGAAGTCCCATTACTATTAGGACCAACGGACAGCAAGTCTCCTCGTGAAATGAGAGTGCGCAAGTATAAGTCATGGGAAAAAACATCGTGTTTTATCAGTTCGTAGAATAGGTGAACGAGAGACGCAAAAACAGCTCGACTATTATGCCCCGATGCAGAATCGTGAAGCGTGGGAGCTTCCGAGTCGAGAAATTTCATGAGGAAGCCCTGAAGCAAAATATTTGTTAAAAGAATCGCTAAAATGAATTTAAAAAACGAAACAGTACTTGGTAAACAGGTTGCAAGATCGTCGTGCTTCCCCCCGCTGCTGCTGGAGACTCTTCATTGTCGATATTATCATTATTTCCGCTAATTTCATTCTCAACTAGTCCAACGAGATCAGATTGTCTCTTATCTAACAGCTGAGCAGTCGCCAACGCTCGATGTTCTCCATAGCGTTGGTCACTAACAGCCCACTGACAGAGTAAACGTACCAGAGGTTCATCTTTTTTGGCCAGCTGCATAACAGTTTCGACAGAAATGGGCTCTGAAGTATTCTTGCTACATCCAACTGATTGGAATATTTTAGAATACAGAGTATCAATATTATTTGAGGAATCGACACGATCAAAGCAGTGGCGGTCAAGGGCTTCCAAGACCTGGAGAGTCGTGATTATTCCTCCAGTTGGGCAATTCTGTTTTAAGTGAGAAAACTAATTATTAATTGTTTGTTTCGTGTTTGAGACTAACGAGCTGCAATCACAAGGAGGGCATATATAAGCCATGGATACCTTATTTGGACTCGATGAGTTTGAAGAAGAAGGTGGACTCAATTTATCCAAAGACCAACGGACTTCGGCGGCTTTGCTGCGCTGCCTAATCTTGGTTTCTGCTTCTCTCAAAAGTTGACGAACCTAGAAGATGAATGAAGGATAAGAAAAAAAGTATTCTTTTCCTTTTAGAACAAATAACATTTACATGATTATTGGAAAATCGTGGAGCCATTGGTAGGCTTGATGGAGGGTGTGGCAAATGATCCAAAGGAGAGCCGATCAAATGCGATGACATTTTCCCTTCACCCACATGGTTCCAAATAACTGCGGTCGGGCAATGGAGAACCACAGCTTGAATGATGGCGGACATTTGAACCAGAACGGTTCTGTGTTGGGTGCAGTTCCCTACGTCCAATATTGGGGACGTTTCACTAGTTGGATCGGTCGGCAAAAGTGGCGTGATCCGTTTGCATACCTTAGAAAGTGTTGGAGCATTAATAATATTTTCAGAATCCCGACATTCGGAAGCTCTCTCACCTGAAACACTAGCCTGCGACTGAGAATTTCACATTGCGTGAATTCGTCGATATACTGGAGAATGAATGGAACAATTAGTTTAAGGAGGCTATCGTCGCAAGATTTACACTTTTCTAGCATGTCTAATTGCCACTGGAGAAAATCTTGGCACTCAAGAAGGCCTTCCTGAAATAGAAAAGTAAATTAACAGTGAGATGGTAAAATACGATAATTGAGGATACATCATTCAAGTGAGATCTTAACCAAACGTGTGCATGTTAATCATGCATCACAATATAATTACTGAAAATGGATTACCTCAAACATGACTTTGCAAAGAGGTTGGCAATAATTAAACTGACGAAGAGCGAGCTTCTGTTCATCAGTCATCGCGGGATTTCCGTTATGATAACTGGCTGCATTTGACACTAAAGCACCAATATTTCCTGAATTCGCCGATTTCTGGTAGAAATCTTGAAGTTTTACCAGCTGTTCTTTGATAAAACGCACTAATGTGGATGTCCACTCTACAATTTAAAAAAATACACATCAGTTCATGTTTCACTAAAAATCGAAAATGTTTCAAATAGAAATAGAAATCAACCTTGTGACGAATCAGGGACTTGTCTTTTCTTCATTTTAGCTTCAGATATTGCAACTGAATAAGCTGAAGTCATTTTGAGTAGCCAAATAGCTCTCAGAGTTGGCACTTGATATTCACTCAACTGCATGAAGATTTCTTCTTTTTTGTTAAAGATTGGGACCTATTATTTGTTACACAAAAACGCGAATGAAAAAGAATGTGTTTGTCATTTCAAATGCTCTAATAAATTACTCGTTTTCCGAGATTTGCTAGAGGTTTACTGCCTGCTAGATCTTTGAACCACGACTCTATGAATGCCTTCGACTTCGGGGTTACATTATGGAAATTCTCTTTCGGATTAATGATTTGACGCTTTCTTCCTGTATCCGGTAAAGTGTTGATTTCTTGCTTTTTGGCAAGCACTCCATTAATGAAGTTTTGTACCTAATTACAATTCTATTGATTACAAAAGTTCATGGATCTACTAATCAAATTAAAATAAACAAAGCTCACTTTAGCTAAGGAAAAGTTGTGATTTTTAGCAGATCCATATTCTTCTGCTTGGTTGAGATTTGGAGTATGAGAAAATCCTTGCTTTACATTGACTGGTGTCAGTTCATCCTATAGTAAAAAGAATTTAAATACTGTTTAAAGAGTAATAAACAATAGAATAATATGTTAAAACAAAAGCAAATGACATTACTATGAAACCACAGAAATAATAAAATTTTAATAATTTTAAGCTTATTTTAAAACAAACTCACCTCCTTCTGTTTAGGATCCTGAGGGTATACATCTGGAGGTCCTAGTTTTAGTTTTTTCAGTGGTCGGTTCTCCATTGAAAAAGCCATACTCGATAACTTGGTGGGTTTAACTGTATGTAAAAATTAACTTCACATACAATCAAGCTCAACACCCAAAGATATCACATAAAGTGACCAGCGATTCTACTTGAAAGCCGACTTCCAAAGTATTGTAGAATGCTATATAGTTGGATTTTTCTATATCAGCCCGCCCAGTAGCTCAGACGTAACAAATGCGGTTTGACACTTCCAAGATGAGTTGTTAGAATAACCAATCTGTCGAGCAGATACAAACCGTTTCATCGCATTATTTTAAAAATTGTTTTAACTATTGTTCGTTAATACTCCTTTTTAAACTATGGCAAAACAGAGTTATTCACTGTAGAGGGAGAGTGTCAACACAAAAAGCAAACGGAAGAACGGGTGACACTTAGCTCCACTAGACCACTACTTGAAGAGTTGCAACTAAAGCTGACTTTTCTGTGGAAGTGGAAATGGCACTGTGGAAACACGTGGAATTAAGAGTGGAAACGGCATAAAAGTCATTTATTTAATATTACGACGAAAAAATGTGATTCTATATTTTTATCTCTTTTATTTTTATTTATGATCAGAATGAGCTTCGTGCATCGTAATATTATTGGTAAGAAAGTATTACGCCACGTTCCTTCCACATTTGTAAATTGTAAAATTCTGAACTATATGCATTACTGTGATGTAATACCATGAGAAATAGTAGCACTGAGTAAAAAATCCTTTGAGAATTAATATCTTGAATATACATTGCAGTGACAATAATTTAGAAAATCAATATCTTTATAAACTGACAGAAGGTTTGTATGTTGAGGAGGATTATGGTCCAAATAGATGTGTTAACGGTTCCCAGGTAAAAATACGGTAATAATTTCGTACAATTAATCACCTTAAAGTAATTCATTTCGTTATTACAATAAATATGATTAATTACGTGCGTGATTAATACAAATTGTCCGAAATTTATTACGTAAATAATTGCCTCGATTTTTACCTGGGTTGTTAACCTAATTCTACGTATACGTTATTTGTTTTTCCGAGACGTAATGCCAATGGGATAATCGGCACATATACCAACGATATAAATTCGCCCTTTATCTATTCTTGTAGACTTGGCTGATTTGTTTGAATTTATACCTAATGGTTACTGGAAATTACAATTTATGCATCGTCCCTGATTTATGTATCGATCCAACGGGGAAATTGTTAACAGGGTTGCCGGACTAAGTCGACTTTTAAATACTAACGACCGAGTAGGATTTAGAATGAGAAGGTGTAGGTTACAACTAGCAAAACGAGAGCCAACAATATTCCACCTGTTTTCTCTTCTACATACACGCATAGACCTATATAATAAATAAACATATTTCATATAATTTTACTGGCAGACATAAAATTTTTTCATGTTGACAATTTCCCCGCAGATTAAAATTTAATCCTCGAAATTAATAAAAGCAGCCACTCAAACAATATTACCAACCATATATGAGAGAACGAGTGATCGCATCATATCCGTCTTCTCTAACATTGACGTAACCGAAATATGAGAACACCAAAAAAAAAACCAGGATTCAGTTGAGACATTTTTACTTCACAACAAATCGACATCACAAATGGCTGAACTTGCTCGAGAGCTACATATCAAATTTCTGTCGAAACAATAATATACACTACTGCATCAACGGAGACGGCAAAAGTTCAAGTCCAGGTATTGAAGACGAAATTACAGTATCGATCCGAATAAATATTGGGCAGCCAATTAAGAAGAATGCGACGACCGATGAAAGGGAAACAAAAAACCAATAATATTTATATGCGACAATATTCTTATTCAAGTTTACAATTTTCGGTAGCAATATTGGTCTTGGTAACAAAGATGATCTGGAGCAGAATAAGCTGAATCAAGTGTCAACTATTCAACTCAAATCTGTTTGAATCGTCTAGTAATTTAAGTATTTAGGGTAAATTGACTCGACGTCACTGAGATTCGTAAAGATTCTAAAGTGTAAAACAATACAAGAATACAGTAGCCCGTCGTAAAACACTGCTGTAAGGAATCAATTACCTCGAAACTATACAGTACAAATAGCGAAGTAGACTTCATACTTCGACGGCCCAAGGGTGCGCTACTCGACCATAAGTAATGTCACCCATAGTTTTGTAGAAGCGTTGACTAAGTGAAGATTCACTTTGGGCTATCGCGTAATCTTGGCCTTGATACGATATGTTAGAAACGGGGCAGACAACGCACGCAGTTCCAGCACCAAAAACTTCAATTAACTTTATTTCAGAAAATCAATTTGTTAAAAAAATTCGTTCATAAATTTTTAAGTGATGCATTGTAGTAACTCACCCTTTTTTCCTTATGAAGTTCAACTACTTCCGCCATATTTATGGAGCGTTCAGTTACCTTGAATTCTTTCCACTCTCGAGCCAACTCTAACAAACTTAGCCGTGTAACTCCAGGTAAAATCAAACCGTCCAAAGGCGGAGTAACAAGTTCCCGCTCTTTTCAATTAAAATAGCAGTTAAGGTAATTTCTTTTGAATCACATAAAAATAAAAAAATATCACCTCCATTTTTGTTTATCATGAATACAAAAATATTCATCGTTCCAACTTCAGTCAATTGATGATCTTCTCCATAAAGCCATAAAACTTGTTGATGTCCTAGTTTTTCCGCTTGTTTCTAGGAGCACATAAAGTAGGTAAAATGTAGAAAGACGAGTTCAACTAGCGGATGGTTACTTGAATGAAGATTGTTGGTGCATAATTTGAGCCCATTTTTCTTGCACCACACCCTCCTGGCCAAGATCTCACATACTGAGGATCAGCCATAAGAGAAACGGGCTTAAATCCTGAAGCAAAGTATGGACCGACGGGGCACAAAATTACGTAAATTAACGCACTGTTTGGACTGGCAACACCCAGAGATGGCTACACGGATAGAAAAAGTGCTTGTGATGGTTTAAATAATAATAATTATACGAGTATTACGTCAGTGGCAATGAAAGTGGGTCTGATGTACAAACTAGAAGATGTTGAGTGAGGAACCCAATCCTTGTCAACTTGAACCAACCGCTTTATACATTTGACCAATTCTTGGGTATCAAAAGCGGGTAATGAAGCTCGGACGGCGGAATCGTACATGCGAGCCATATTCCGATCTGGACGGAAAAGGCGTAAGCGACCATCTTCACCGCGGTACGCTTTCATACCTTCAAACAACTGTAAAAAAATCAACTTGGTTATTACGCTAAATAAAATATAAGTCAAGTAGTTAGTACCTCAATTGCATAGTGCAATACTTTAGCAGCAGGGTGGACTTTCAGATCATGCAGGGGAGAAATCAAAGGAGTTCCCCATCCTTTATCTTCGTTCCAAGGTATTTCCAACATATGATCTGTGAAGTACTTTCCAAAAACCAGGGAAGACAAATCAGGTTTGGCGTTCCTTTTATCAGGACTACATAATTTCTCTTGGATGTTACTAAACTGTCAAACATAAGATTACAAATAAAAATTTTATTTTAGTAATATTATAATAAAATTACGCGAAAAAGTTTAAAGAATAAACTTGAATATTGATGTAAAAAACTTGTTATATTTATTTCTACCTGAAAAGACTGGTTCGTCGCTGCACCTCGCACGATGCAAGCGTTGTTGCTGACAAAAATGAGCTGAAAGTTAAAAAATAATAGTTGTACATTGATCTTTAAACCATATTTAAATCCATATCCATATAATCATTAAAAAATTCTAATCGAACTTTGAACTTGAGGCTCGACAATAAATAGTTGATGTATTACCGGGATAATCGTTTTGTATAAAGATCGAGGAGTTGTAAAAAAAATAGCCTATTTACACTGCGAACATAGTATGCGTAAAGGGTAATTTTAGTCAATAGAAATTAAAAAATATTATAGTAACTATTTAAACAAATAAACAATTGCGCTTAATTCACTAGAGGAATAAATTGGAAGAAAGCATTAAGAAAATATATATAAAAAGGGGAAATAGGAGATTTTGTATACAGCGGATTTAAATTTCAAGCCCTTGGGGCCTGTGGAGACCGGTGACCGGTAACCGTAAATCTCAGGAGGGGTCGATTCTCGATTCTATTCGTACTACTTCTGAACTAAGGAGACATAAGGACATGCGCAGAGCGCAGTTCCTGGCAAAAACCATGATGGCAATCAAAATAATCAAAACAAAAAACCTGAAATTTATATAACAGCAGCACGTCCACGGTAACTTTTACAGATAAAAGACGTAATAACAACAGTACGATTGGCGAAGCGTGTAAACTGCTTTTTAAAAAATTAGGAGAAAGTATTGTTGAAGGAGATGGAGAAGTCACAAGACCGGGCTTGCGCAGTTGTTTCTTACTCGAAAAAGAGTAAAATGAAAGTTTTCATAAATGTTCTAATTGAACATTCTTTAAAAGACGTCGAATAAATTCATTGATCATAACTGAGAGAATTTCCAGTGTTACCTTTCTAGATAGAATGCGCACCGAACACCAAGCACCACGGGAAATAGCCATCATGTACGTTCACCTAGACACACTGACGTCAACTGATGAAGGGAATGGGAAAAGCACCAAGAGAAAAAGTTGTCCTCCATCACACCCGCAGACGCATGCGCTAAACAGCCAATACGCGCGCTTCAATCTTCCAGCAAGGAGTCGTGCTATAAATACAAGGCCAACCTCTCTTTCTCTTCCCCTTCCCTACGGCTGATGCAATAACCTGTTCTCATTATTATGCTATCCGCATGTATCCTTCCGCCTTATATCTTATTGGTTAAAAATTTATTTGAAAAAAAAAAACATGGGAAGTTGGGGAATGTTTACGATCCCTATCGAGATGTTTGGTCGATGTTAGCGTGGTGCTGAATTTCTTGGAGAAGTACGAAATATCGAACCCAAATGCTACTTTTCTATTTATCATTTTAATTTTTTTTTCTAAATAAAATCGCTAACTTCGAGGTTCTATTTAATGTAAAGTAATTTAGGTCACAAGTTACATTTACTCGCAACGCATACCGCATAGAAAATGGTATTCAAATTCCAAGTAAAGTTTGCGCAACTCACCTCTAGAGAAATGAAATAACAGAAGCTGAACCTGTAGGTTAAGTCATAAATGAGCAGTTGAGGATGACGACGGAAGATTATTTTATCTAGTACCTAAGTACTGTATCGATTTGACGTAAAGAAGTAATCAATCTTAGTTGTCCTAATGAAACCAATCACAAACATTGGAAAAGGTGTACGGTAAATAGCGGTTTTTGGTGCTATCAGTCACGGCTCTCTATTAAAAGACACTAAATGTAGACAATAATACATTTTTTAACGCACTTCAAAATGTCACCGTGACAAGGATTATACGAACGAGCATGATCCAGCATATGATATTTTTTTTTATCGTTGTAAGAGATATATAATTTTTCTTAAACCACGTAAAATTTTTTTAATCAATATACTGGTTTTTTCTTTTATATTCTATATATACCTATCTATTCTATTCTATATTCCTCTATTTATTTATTTTCCTTGATTTATTAAATATAACTTGCACTCATGGCTTTGTTGATTTTGAAAATAAATAAAACGTTTTCTAACAAAATGTAATTTAAAAAAAAGCTACTCATTCGATTAATCGGTCGCCTCATTCGATTAATCGATCTGGCCGGAAGGAAAATGAGCCAGACATTACGCGCAAATAATACAAATCAGACAATAATCACATTTGATACGTAGTAATTCATATGGTCACAATAGACTATACCGTTGAGGAAACGGTATGGAGACTGAAACTATCAAGGAAAATCATGAGGCTTCGGGAAGCACGCCAGCTTCTCGAAGATTAGAGTCCGAATGGCAGAAACTCGAAAATCAGAGTCGTTACTTACGGTTACCTAGGTTTGTTGAATTGTTTCCTTGTTAAGGTGAAAATGAGAAGTGTACAGTCGTCGATTGGGGAATTCTATACCTGAAAACCATACCCAATAAGGTTGATAAAGGATTAAATGGTCTATGATCACATTTATTAGGTTGGGCCGTCGGGGTCCCACCCTATTGTATTTACTCCTTGATCACTAGCAAAGATTTTGGTAAATATTTTAATAATATAAAAGTCTCTTTTACTTTGAAATTAATAATTCGTTTTTAGAAATCGATTTTCAAAATTATGACCGGACTTCTGACTATTCTTACTTATGCCGTAAGCAAATATAACGCAATAACTTTTTTTGACTAGAATGTCCGGGGGTACTTAAAATGCCATTAATTATCCTACTAACTAGCAAGCCAAATAAGATAATTCCGATTTTGAATTTACATATACTTCGAAAGATTAGTGGATTCAAACAATCGGACGAACAATTTAATCGACATTTTTTTCTTGATAAATAAAAATAATAGTATTTCTCTTATCTTGACTGTTGTACAGTTAAAATAGAACTCGCGTTGTGAACTTAGAACTTGGACGGTTTAACGTAATGATTAATTCGAATGTTTCCTATTTTTTTTAAATAGAGCAGGATTCAAACGGTGCGTTTTGACATAGAAGTGATAAAACTACTAGTAAAATAGTGTGCATAATAAAATAGTACTTATAATAAAAACTCGATAAGACTGCGCATCGATTTTTATTTAGAAAAATTTTGCTCCATCAAAAGTAATACAATTACACCAAGAAATTAATCTTTCCTATTTTAACGTGTTAAACATACACATATCACGGCTGACGAAACGAAAATTCTGAAGAGGTTTGATAGCAACCATAGTTTGTGACATAGGAGAGTGGACGCGGACATTCCTCAGGTGGGTATCACGACCACTTTGGTGATTGCTAAGAACAGCTAGTTGAATCATAAAAGTTCGAATATATCTATATTGATATCATACAAAACAATCATTTTTAAAACAATATAAAATCCCAATAAAAGTGTTATCTCTTTACTTGTCTTGTGCATCTTTTAATGGTATTGCTACCCATCCAGAGGGTTCATTCAAATCAACAACTTCAACTTCCTGAAGATCACTGAAATTGGTTCCTGCTCTAACAGAAATCCTAATTTTAAAAAAATTAAAACTTAAAACTCTTTCATGTTACTTTGATTTAAATTTGTAGTTTAATTGTAGTACCGACTGGGGGTATAACTTTCATCAGCTTTGTAATCTGCATAAATCCAAACATTCCGAATTGTTGTCTTTTTTTGAAACTGAATATTGACTAAATGGGGAAGTTGACCATCAGATTGCCAATAGGTATCTGTACTGTCATCTCTTAACTGGTCAATGCCAAAGCCTGTAATCAAAAGAAATCATAATGATGTACATTTTTTCATGCTAGTATCAATACCATACCAGCTTTGCATGAAGAAAGAGACCAAACTGCTTGATCACCTACTTCCCGAATTGTTCCTTCTTTTTCATCCTTTTTTGGATTGAAGTCTTCTTGCAAGTCATCAGACACGGACAAAAATGCCATTCCTACTATCAAGGCTTAAGATGAATCTTAAATCTCAACAGTTGCAACCTGAGCAATCAATTTGTATTTTTAAAATGTTTACTTTTTCGTTAAACAGACAGACGGCAGTCAAAACTTAATCGTGGAAGTGGAAGGAGTCTCTAGCAAAGATCTGCACCTTGGTCCTTGTGTTTGCGTATCCGAGGTTGCCAGATTACACTTTACCCTACCGCTAGGAGCAAATATTTATGCAAATGAGCGTAAAAAAACGAGTTATATTTGCTCCGCCGTGCCGCCAGTTTTAAATTTACTCTTCTATATTCAAATTAATAACGTTTTAATTTTAATTCTTGCGTGGCTGTTTAGTACACTATTTTAACCATAAACTTATCTGTGAATAAACGAAAACTCAAAGTTTGCAATCGAAAACCAATTTTGAATTTAAGCCCGCGCGCTTGGTAATACATAAATTCGAAGAGCTTTCTCGATAGGTGCTGTAATAGCTTGTTACTCCTTTAATAATCAAAGCAGTCAGTAAGCAATTTTGATTACTTTATTTCCATGTGATACATGCAATGTGTCTTTAAAAATAAATATAGAAACCAATTGAAACAGTACCGTAACAAACAATGTATCTTAAAAATAAATATAAAAACCAAGAAACAGTGCCGTAACAAAAAACAAAAACCTCGAATAAATAGACTCAAAAGAAAAATTAAATTCATTCATGAGTTGAGTTACTTGGAATGCCATATTCTGGAACAACGGAAAAGAAATCGTAGTATTGGGTCGGCAAAGGATCCAATCCTCTCTCCTTTAGTACAGCTTGAACACTTTCAATAGCCTTATGGATTAGCAGTCGTTGGCTAGCTGTATACGGATCCCTACACATCATTACATAACGCAGTGAGAATTACTAAAATGAAATTGAATTTTAAATAAAAATGCTTACTCGATTGTTTTATTTACGCTATCACGTTTAAAAGAGTTGTCATTGGCGTGTCGGATGACACAATCGAGCCTTTCTTGGTTGTGGATAAGACCCAACATTTTGGAAAGGCGAGCCAACTCAGAAGGCATTTCGTGTCGCAGCTTTTCGTAGTAAATAATTCCACCTTCTTTTAATCCACGTATCCAAACGTTGGCTAAAGTTTCCCAGCCAGCAACTGAACGCCCCACAAAATTGTCCCACCCTAAAAGGTTATTACGATCAAGTTAGCACGCACGTAATTCACGACATTAAAGATAAAAATTCCGCCGTTCATACCTGTTCCTTTAAAAGCAGTATCGGGCGCCATGCCCTGCATTCCTCCCGAGTCGAAATTGCGATAGGAGCGGATGGATGAAAAAGGATTGCGCAGGATAAGGATACCTTTGCCTTCAAATTCATTAAGGGTTTGAGTTCGGTTAGCCTCCGGCAAATAGTACAGCATAGCATCCAGTGAAAAATCGTGCGTCTTTTGCAGTAAAGTACATCCACAGTCAATGGGTACTTGATATGTACTGTTGGCTGCAATAAGAAGGAGTAATATAATCATGGATACATACAGAATCCCCGCTAATTAAAACTTTGACGATTGGATGTTTAACGATGCAATAAAAACTTCATTTAAAAAACCAAAAGCTATAATTATAAAATAGGTAACAAGTTAATTAAAAATTACCTTTGGAGTGAAATAAATTGTCTTCACCGTCCGGGTAAATGGAATCTACAAAGACTCCGCTGACACCTTGAATCAGCATTCTCAGCCAGGAATTTCCAGATCCCGGGAAGGAGACTTTGAAAGTAAATAGAAAGTGTTACCGTAATCAAGCATGATACATCAAAGATATATTTATGAAGAGGAAACAGATTTGAATTACCAAGAGCCCGCCTTTCCAACGAGTTATCTTTCAACAATCCGACTTGAAAACCTGCACACTTTTCGTCGAAATTCCACAAATCAAGTAGTTGAAGAGTTTTGTTATCTTCGTTTTCCAGCGGCGTGGTCTTCATTGGTGCGAAATGTTTGATTCCAATATTCTCATGAACTGGCTGGCTAATTGAAGAAGGTGATTGGGATTCGTAACTGCCCATAATAGACGGAACTTCTACATCGTTACCACTAGAGGTTGATTCGTCGTTTTCCATTTTTAGATCATTTTCTCTTAAGGTGTTTGATATTGAGTTCGTGAGCTCCATATCGTCTACCTTGTTTAATTCATCAGCAATATCTTGCCGCATATCTTTACTCTTGGCTTGCCCATCGACAAAAATTCTTTCTTCCTTTTCAGGAACGACGTCAGGAAGTAACGCCGGTACTGACGACTCTGACTGTACCAGCAGTGACTGATCAAATTTACTGCCCCGCTCCAAAATGACATCAGGTGATGCCTCCACGACCTCTTCATTCTTTCTCTTGATATTGACCTCATCCTCCTCATCCTTCTTGTTGTTTGCCCAGGAATCAATCAAATTCTCGACATCATCCACAGCTCCCGCTTCTGAGCTTGTCTATTCCACAATATAAAAGCTTTATATTTATATTTTATTAAAATGTTAAATAACATACCAAATGAGGGCGATTGGTGATACTTCCGCTTGTCTGTCCTCTCAAGTGAACGGTAAATTTTCTTCCCCAAAGATAGATGCACGTACCGAGAAGAACACCAATAAGCACGTATTGCGTGCTATTCAAACGACGAGCCATTTCCCTCATCGGACCGTCAGAGCACCAAGGCAACTTCTTACTGCGTGAGCTGAGGTTTTTTCACCCATAGTTGTTCTATCGCCTGTTGCGAGGCGTAGAGTACAAGGGCAGATGTAAAGGATGGAACAGAGGCTTGAGGCTATCGACCGCAACAACGGAGCCAGCAGAACATTAGTTGGAGCTTGAGAAAAATTCTTTAAAAAAAAGAAAGAAAATGAAACTTCTGCCCGGGGCCAGTTCATTCCAGTGTAGAATGAACGACGTACGGGAATAGTACTTTGGATGCACACACGGACATTTGACTAACAACCTGCTGTTGCGCTCTACACGAGTCGATATTATATGGGTTTGTTTTCTTTTTAAGTATCATAAGGTTTTTGCCCTCAGATTCTTCTAAATTCTTTGCTTCGAGGTTTGGTTTACAGGTTTCTGTTCCGCTTTTAAAAGACGAAATTTTTGCCGACTTATGCAATACTGGCAAAATTGTTTCCGCAACGTGCATACGGGAATATAATATGTATATGAATACTACTACTAGGTATGTGCGTGACATAAAATAAATGTTCTAAATATCTCATGGACCATACCGTAGCTATTTTACCTCTTCTTTTCCTTTCTTAACTCTTTGCCTATGATTTCAGCGAGAAAAAATATTTACTTTTAACGAATCTCTTTTGTAAACTAAGGCTAAACTAAGGCGGGTTCACATTTTCCAAGCAAAAAATACGCAATCATGGTTGATAGTATTCATTCATTCGCATGTAAAGGTGACAGGTACACTCGAATCCTCCACAATCATCCAATTTGTTAGGGGAAAATTGAATATTAATGGACTTAATGACGCCTTGAGGATCAAGAAACTCATTAAGAGTAAATAAATAAGGTGATTAGGTAAACTGAGAGGAAAGTGCAATCGCATGCAAAAGTTCCACGATCTTTGATTACGTCCGAAGTAAAATAAAAATACTATACAGAAGCACTGGTTTCTTAAGAAGCGGTCTTTTTAAAATAGCAATTGGTAGAAATTACCAAACAGGATAAAGAAATATTGTTCTATTGTTTATTATCAAGGAAAGGAGAATGAATAGAGAAACCAAATGGTTAGCGAGAAAATGTTCTATTCTTGAGTTTCGCCGCATTCAAGGCGCAGAAAACCTTTGACTTTCCAGCCAACCAAGTTCAATATTTCCTCAACGCGGTACTCTGGATTTGCTACAAAATCCTGTTCCAAAAGTATCACGTCCTTCTCCTCTGTGGAACCTTCTATTCTTTCAACAATACGGGGATTCATACCTAATAAAAATATTTTTCGAAAATAATCACATTTATTACATTTAAATATTTCAAATATTACCAATTACGTGTTGACACAATTGCTTTGGTAGTTTTTCTAAGGTAATTCCTTCAGGTAATTCACTATTTTCTTGTACGAGCCCATCTTCAATGTAGGCAACAACCGCACCGTATTTACCCAATAATGTTCCCTCGTGAGTAGAAACTGGATGAGAACAGCAAGCTAGTCTGATATAGGTACATAAAACAATCGGGTGAGTAATAGTTCTTTAACAATATTTTAAAAAGTGCCATGGCAAAAAAATTAAAGACGTTAGTTTATCTATTCTTACTTTACGTTTGCGTCACTGGGGACACAAAAAGCGACGGCTCTACGCAACGACATATTTTCACCGATGAGGCCAATGTTCATGGCTAATAAATCAGCCAAAGATTTTCCACTTTCAATGATTTTCAAAGCTCCCAACTGTTCAGAAGTTAGTTTCATCTAAAAATAGATAGAACAAAATTATCACATTGAACCTATAACAAAAGTTATAATTATCTACCTCAGTTATGTTGGAGTTGTTTTGATTTGAACCGGCGATGTCTTTCAAACATGATGACGTAGTTGTCGCAACCTGGTGTTATCAAGAAGCAGATGAACTAATTAGAACTGTCTCATTTTCGAATTTGAAAAAAGGCAAAATCCTCGATGATTTGTACCTGAACAACAAAATTTTGGAATTTTTCATTTCTAGCAACAAAGTCTGTTTCACAGTTCACTTCAACCTAGAGTGATGAGAACAACAATTTGAAACAATTTGCAAAAAAAAAAAAAAAAATTATCATTGTTATTAAAGTTTATACCATAAAAGCTGCTCTACTATTGAAAGTAATCCCAATAAGCCCATTAAGGGTTGCTCTATTTTGTAACTTGGCAGCTTTATCCCATCCTTGAGCTTGTGCTTGAGAATTTAGCCAACTTTCTGCCTGTAATTTATTAACAATTAACATGGTATAATTATAATGTGAATAAAAAATAAAAATAAGTATATTAGATCTCAATATAAATTGAAGAAAAGTACAAGACCAGCCAGACATCATCTCTTTACAGACTGAGATAAAACAGTTCTACTTTTTTCTACTAAAGGTATAAAAGTCTGATCCAAATATTAATCTTCAGATAATTATACAACTTTTTTTTCATAAATAACAAACTGCATAATAGAAATTTCTTGACTTGATGACTTAATCAATTGAAAATGAAAAAAATAAATACTTAATCAAACAAAAGTAAGTAGACCTATCTAAAATTGTAAGTTTAAAAGACAACATAACTTACATAAGATCACAATCATATTAACCCACACCTTTTCAATGTCTTCGTTCCCTGTGACCTCAAGGGCTTTCTTGCAGTGTGCTATTGAATAACCAGTCTTTTTCCTCAATGTTGCTAATTTTGAAGGCTGGCTATAATGACCAGTACTGGTCATGAAATAGCGAACAACAGAGGATTGATGTAACAGCCGATGAAAAATCATTTTAGGTATCCACTTTGCCTTGCGCTGAAATAATTGCCAAATCTGTGTTAAGGTAAGAAGAAAGTATGAACTTACTATGATAAGCCTGTTGATATATAAATAAAATTATTGTAAAAACAAACGTGTACCGGTGACAGAAAGCGTGGTTAATACCGAGCAACGACGGATCGGGATGAGGAGTTGGAAGTAATGAAATCAACAATCATATAGACTATACTCCTTGATTAATAACAATACCGGAAGCCAGAACATAAACGACGTTAAACAAATAATGTCCTGGAATTTTGATTGAGTCGCTTAAATCACTGCTGCAATCTCTGATTAGAACCTGAAGAACTGAACACGATATCCTCGACGATATCGTCGGAATCATGGAAAAGCAGACGACAATTTTTCGGCATAGTTATTATGTACAGTATTATGTATAAGGGCAACCCTGGGGCAACCCATGCAACCAGGAATCGCGTGCTATCTCTGTGACATACTCGGTGATCGGTCAAAGCTCGGCAGAGAAGGTGCCAGACATATTTAAGTTGAAATTCGCCAATTTCTTTCACTTTTAGCTATGTTCTATAAAAATCGTTGGCATACTTCGATACGAAGTGCCTACAGGGAACTTCGGCACGAATCTCAATCTCGAGAAAGGCAAGAGTGTGTTTGAATGTTCACTTTTTTTAGTTTTTGTTGATCAAATATTTCCAATATACTTATATTATGTACATATTAAATTCTAATAGACCATTTTTTGTACATAGGAGGTTATGATTTCAAATTAATAAAAAAATAAAATAAAATAAAATAAACCATCAATTACATTTTTTTATGTATTAAAAAATATATATATATATATATATATATTTGTATATTAATACCAGTATTTAACTGCATAATTATTTTTTATTTTAGATCTGTGAAATGGGAAAGTGTTGTAGGGTTAGAAGTTCATGCCCAAATCCAAACAAAGTCAAAAATGTTTTCTGGTTCACTTTCTAAATTTGGCTCTCCTGCTAATTCACTGGCAAATTTTTTTGATTGTGCCACTCCTGGGACACTTCCAGTTCTCAATAAAAAATGTGTAGAAGCTGGTGTACTAACTGCTCTTGCCCTAAACTGCAGCATCAATGCGTTTTCAGAATTTGACAGAAAACATTATTTTTATGCAGATATGCCGGTAAAACATCGCTATTGTTCCATTGATATTGTGAAAATGGTTAACTTGCTGCTTTGGCTGTAATTTTAATCATTATAGGCCGGATACCAAATTACTCAACAAAGGATACCATTGGCCACTAACGGGTATTTAAATTTTGTGATGGCCAAAAGTTCGGGTGGAAAACCTGTGAGGAAAGTGTCAGCCATTAAACAATTACAGCTGGAACAAGACTCAGGGAAAAGTCTTCACAATGAATTGGCTTCAGGGTAATTTACTTTTTAACAACTAACTAAAAAGGCGAGATAACATTTTTCTGTCACCGGTATTTTTTTCATCTAGGAGTTTAATCGATCTCAATCGAGCTGGAGTTGGATTAATGGAAATAGTGTTCGAGCCCGATATAAGCGATGGTGAAGAAGCTGCTGCTTTGACCTCAGAGTTAATTGGTGTCCTAGAGGCACTTGGTACCTGTAATTGCAAAATGGAAGGTATAAATAATCAGTCCTTTTTATACATGGCTTTTAGAATATATGACTTAAATTGATGTAAGCGAAGAGGGTTCACTGCGAGTGGATGCCAACGTATCTGTGCGAAAAGTTGGCGAGGCTCTTGGAACGCGAACCGAAATAAAGAACTTGAACAGTATTCGAGGAGTAAGTAGAGCTATTAATTACGAAATTTCGCGGCAAATTCAAATATTAGAACAAGGTGGCAAAGTCACAAATGAAACCCGCAGTTTTGATTCACAACTTCGCAAGACACTTTCTATGCGGTATTTCTAATTTCTTAATTCAAAATGAAATATTTCACTTAGGATTAATTTTTTTCTTTCTATGAAACAATAAGGGATAAGGAATCGAAGCAAGATTATCGATACATGCCTGAGCCAAATTTACCGCGGCTACATCTTTTAGAACTTGATATTGATCCATCACATTTGCAGACATTATTACCTGCGTTGCCTGATGAGAAACGCACGGCTCTCATGGATCAGTATAAATTGAGTTTGGAAATGGCAGCACAAATTGTCGTATGATGGATTTCAATAGTTCTTCTAGCCGTTACTGTTAATTAATAAATAGAACATTTTAAAAATAGAACGGTGGATACCTAAAATTCTTCGAAACCGTCATGAAAACCCGCCCTAATCTTCCAGTAAAAAAAGTTATTGGTTTTTTACTAACAGATCTACTCAGTTTGCTCAATGAGGAAGACAAAAGTATTGAACAGTGGTGAGCAAGTGATACCTATGATTTTTTTTATTACACTTAAAATCCTCTTTAAGTTCTATTACCGCAGAAAAATTCGCAGAAATAGTCCATCTCCGCGAAACTGGCGTCATTTCTCATACAACCAGCCAAGCTATTCTTTGCTTACAATATCAAGGAGATCCACGCGAAGCTAAACAGGTTCGATTTTTCTGTTGTTCATCTCTGATCTTTTATGAGCCCATTATTAAAGATTAAAACTTACCAACAACCAGATTGTAGAGCAAGAGGGATTGGCGATTGTAACCGATTCAAAAGAAATTGAAACAGCTTGTAGGCTCATCATTGAAGAAAACAAAAAAGCGGTAATATTGACGCTCAGTATTCTTTAAATTTTTTTTTTTATTATATTGGTTTGCTAGGTCGCTGACTTTCGCTCTGGCAAAGTTAAAGTATTTGCAAAACTTGCAACATTGCTGCACCAATCAAATAATGGCAGATTCGATATGGGTATAGCTTCAAGAATTTTACGAAAACTCCTTGAAGAGAAATAAATTATTACCTAATTGTATGATAAATAAAATATAATTTTCAAATTTTGAAACATAATCTGTGTAATTAATTGGCTTGCATGGTAGCCAAACCATCAAAACAATCGCTCTCAAGCCTGCCACTTGAACAAATTTTTTTCTTCAAAAACACTCATTCCATTATTTCATCACGAAGTGGGTTCGTTAAGCCAAGGGATCAGGTGTCATCATATCCGATAGAGGTCCATTGTTATCCTGATATAACAGTAAATGTAAGAATTACAGAATTTAAATTATCCGCAACTATGTTTGAATATGGTAAATTACCTTCTTGTAATAACTAGTTGTTAACGATTCCAATGTAGCAGCATCCATTATTTGGTTGGGCATTGACGAAGGATGGTGTTCCGCTGGTGGTTCCGTTTTAGTTCGTCTACAAGCCACATAAAATGTTATCAGAGAAATGAAGTTGGAGAAGCGGTAGTAACTTTGCGGGTTATCCAAAACCCATATTTTTTAATAAACGGAATATAGTAAAAATGAAACCTTGAACGATTGCGAACGGATCCTGCATTGAAGCGTCCTCCTTCTCCACGCACACGGTTCATGGCATGCTTGTGACGCGACTCGTGAAGATATTTCTTTATTTGATGGGGGAAAAATTGATCAGTAAAAAAAAAAAAAGCTAAAAAATAAATCGAACTCGTACCCTTCGTTCTTTAGGAATACGTCCTTCAGCTTCAAGTTTCGCTCGAGCTTGTCTCCTTTTCAGAATACGATGGTATTGCTTGGCATTCACATAAAGGGGCTCCTCCTCCAATAATTCAGCGTTAGGAAGCGGAATTCGTTGAATCTGAGGAATTCCTCCAGCTCCAGGGACCATCTGTCAAATTTCACAAAACAGAAACATTATTGATATATGTAAATAGGTTAGTCAAGAAATAAAGCTTAATTTCCATCACAATTTTACCATGACAATGTTCGAACCCACAGTTTGTGGGACATTCAAAGGTTGGACTTGAGCAGATGAGCTTCCTGTTGAGTTAGAGGAAGATGAAGCAGAAGTTACGGCTGCGCTTGAACCAGCCGCCTGAGTAACAGCTGCAGCAGAATTCGAGGCTAATGTTGTAGAGTTACTAAACTGAACAAGGTTTCCGCCTATGTTGAAAACTTTAAATAAAAGTAATTTCTCATGATTTTAGAATTTGGCTGAAAATGAATAATTTAATCATACAGGTTGGTTGAGATTGTTGGCCTAGATTTCCTTGCTGATCAAGTTGGACAGGTTGATATATCAAAGTTTGCCCATCACTGGTTTGTAAAATTTGTGCTTGTTGTGGCTGTTGAATGACTATTTGTTGGCCTCCTGCTCCCTGTGATTAAGAAATCAGTATTCCAGATGAAAAAGAATGCAATTTTAAAACATTTTATTGATATTGATACAATATTCAACTACATTTTAAATAAGTATAATAGCAACTGTTAAGTTTCACAAACCTGAAGGGCTGATAACGGCAACACCTGTAACCCTTGAAGATTTTGGATATTTTGCCCAGTCAGTTGAATTGTTTGCGTGCCACCAGGCATTTGAACCTGCTTGAAAATGAATAAAAATTAGACTATCAAATAAGAACAATTTAAGCAAGATGAAAACCAAGCATATTAAGAACAATATCCTAATTCATAGAATTTGTACTCCTCTTTTTCCCCATAGAGACTCAAGATTGAACTATTCAGCCCAAAATATTTCTACAAAAGATCAATAGAATAATTAAATGAAAAAAGAATTTACGCGTCAGAAATGTTATGATTGATAAGTGCTTCTGCAGTATAAAAATGCATATATATTTGGAGTTGCTTTAGAATTACCATTATTTGTTGTGCTCCAGATGAAAGTAACTGTTGAGCTTGTGACATTGTCATGACCTAATATATAAAATATGGGTAGTCACAATATAAGTTGACAAATGTAAAAAAATAAAAAAATAAAATAAAAAAACATACCTGTGCTTGGCCAGCTTGCATTCTGCTGGTATTAAGTTTACTGCCAGTAGGAGTCAACTCAAATGTACTCTAAACTTCCCTGATAATTATAAAATGCATAACAAATTAGAATTGTAGCCCAGTACTCAATTAAAAATCATAGCAATAAAATGATAAAATCACTGTGCATATTTTCATACAGATTGAAAAAATATGAAAATTTTACACATCTCAGAGGGGTAAATTGACAACAGCTTTCTTTTTGCTGGTGATGCAGACAAAGGTTATAGTCAATTTTGTTGAACTTGAAAGTTAAAGCAAAAATATCAAAACACTGAAACTAATACATAACTGCCTCAAAATTTCTTAATGCTTAAATATTGAAAAGTTGTTGTTTCTACATCCAGAACGCCATTTTCTACGCCATGGCCATTACAAATCAGAGGAACAAAGGAAACCTTCTTCACATATTGAATAATTTTAAATAACTTTGCAATCGTTAATCCATTAACAAGTAACGCTTGCACACATTACTGAATAAATACAAATCCTGACTAAACTTACAGAGTTAGAGTATTCTTATTTGTTGATTCTGGGCGGTTTGAGTGTTCGAACTTCGAAAGCAAAAACTACGGGTTGGATGGCTCTTCAGCTTCTTGATTGGGCCAGAAGATTGAACTGACGAATAGAAGCGCTTCCCTTGATCCCTTCCCTCTAGTCTCTCTCACTCGCTCCCTCTCACGGTTGGCTCGTCCCAGAGCTCGAAGCGTCGTATCGTACTATATAAGCGTACGCGCATACGGTACATACAGCTCGCGTCTTGCCTTCTTTATTCATTCTTGCCTATTTTCACTTCTTTAGCGACGCTAATGTACGGGGTAGATGGAGAGGGATGAAGGGTGTTAAACGAGATCGATAGATGGTAGCACAAGTCGCAAAAGAGAGATTATCTGGGAAAATCAAATTATTGAAATAAAATAATGTTTTCTATCATTAAAAATTTTAAAAATAAATATAACAAATTTGTAGGCCTACTGAATGTTTCATATCACACAAAGCCCACAATATTTATTGGCTGTGGTCATGAGGCTCGTCTCAAATCGCAAGTTGGAGGCTTCATACAAACATTTTGATTCTTTTTTAATCCTCAACAACCGAAAAACCTACGTCAAGACCGCTATAAAATCCCATGGATTTTCTTCAATGCCTACAAGAATTTTCCTTTTAAGTTTGATATACATTTTTCCAGTACGAGATTTCCATATTTAAAGAAAAATCAAATTCACAGGTTCTTTTTCAGTTTCAAGGTTGACTTCCTTCTTATGATCAAGTTGGCCTAATCACAGTAGTAGGGATACGGGTTTAAGGCCCACATCTACTATACCACAATTCAGTATCTTACAGAACAATTGTAAATCTGTATGATATTTTGCGCAACATGGTGATTTAAAAAATTGTAAACTTTTTTTTTTTTTTTTTAATAAAAAGACAGGTTATCCTTCAAGATTTTCAAAAAGAGGCAGCACATGTCGGTATTGTAGTAAACTTTGGATCTCGACTCTTCAATCACATACATTCGCACGTGACTCGGGGCAAAAGAGTGGTACATCAATGGAGGGGAAAGTGAAACACGTGCCGATACACAAGAGTCGAATTGAAACATGGCGCAATGATGCATTATTTCATATACCAGATTTGAAGATTTGAACTTCAAAGTGAACGCCAAAAGTAGTGGGTAGGTGGCTGAGAAGACTCCCAAATCCTTTTAAAATAAGAATAAACAAACTTTGAGGTTCAAACAGTAAATTTCAAGACACGAGACTGTTCAAGAGACGTCGGGGCGGGGAATGATATGTCAGACCCTTTATCGGTATTTGCTTCGTAAGCAGAAGGAAAAGGAAGATAGAATAAATATAAAATCATCCAAATGAGGTGTGTGTGGTTTTGCGTCGCAATTCAAAGACGAAAAGGATGGTCTAGCTGTAGCACGAAACTAGCTGGATTGGTGGTGGGTTAGCTCAAACAAAATTTGCGCTACTGTTCGAGATGACTCCACATTGCTCAAGGCAACGCTAGCAAGGTGACCCTCATAACGTTTTAGTATCCTTTAAAAGAAAGAAAACAGTTTAATGAACTATAAGCTAGCTTTGTCAAGACTTTAGAAGAGTTACCTTCTCCCTAAACTAGAGTGGATGGCCAAGTTTCGCAGAATGAGCGCCGACGTCAAGCGAATACTTTTGGTGACTGGGCCTTCTTTCTCTTCCTGGGAATAATAATAAAAAAATTAATTCTTCTTCAACCACAAATGCTACATAAAAAAATACATACCTGCTCCTTGTGATTCATGAGCTCGACTGCGTGCCGTTTGATGGCATGTAGAGCTGCGTGAGGTGCGTACCCTGGGTGAGGAGTGGGAGCTTGAGGAGCAGGAATATCCGTCTTCCCTAATGTACTCATTTGTAGCCTACGAGCTGCCAGTATTTTCTGCATCTGTAAAAAAACAAAGCAAGAGAATTCCATTAATTTCGATTTTCATCTTGATTTCAGCCAAATAGACAATACCTCGTCATTGCAGTGCCGATCCATAAGATGAGTCATCATAGAAAATCTCCGCCTCTTGAGTCCATCGCAATGCTCCCACAAACAGCCCAACTCTTCAACATGAGCCGGACAATGAGAATAACAAGCGTGGACATAGACTTCATGAGGTGTTTTGAATGCCTTCATGCAGTCTTTCCATTCGCAAACGTACTGGTGCGTTGGATTGAATGGTGGTAGTGGAGTGGGGGATGCTGATGACGAATTTGTAGATGTAGGAATCGGTGCAGGAGTCGATATAGGCACTGCTGAATTTGTTGGCATGGGGGGTGTTACCGGTGACCCGTCAGTGGATTTACTCTTTGTAGGGCGGCCACGAGGTTTAGGACTTTCGATACTGTTGGTTCTTTTCTTGACAGCGGCTGCAACTCCTGCAGATCCACTCGCAGATGGGGAGGTAGACGTGATGCTAGAGGCAGACACAGGGGTGATGGTGACGTGACTATCACCAAGGTTGGATGTACGAGTGGTGTTTTCGGTAGGACGAGCTGGGAAAGCTACGGCACCACCTGAAAACGTCACCATACCTTCTACGGATGCTGTTGTTACCACCGCGGAGGATGTAGAAGCGACCGTAGTAATGAGTGTCGAAGTAGGGGGAACGGTTGAAGTTGCAGCTGGTAGAGTATGACCACCGCTTACTATAGTCGTGATTCCTCCCGTTGTAGTCAGTGTCACCACTCCCCCGTTCGTCTGTAACTGACTGGATGAAATAGCTACGACGTTTGCCGGCATAGCTACATGCTGAACCACGCCACCTGGTCGTTGGATGGCCAAAAGCAAACGTTGCCCTTGTGGTTGGAAACCTGCTGCACTATTTTGTTGTTGATTTTGCATCTGGGGCTGAAGAATGAGGAAAGTGCGAGGGGCGTGGGGACCCAAAATGACGGGTTGAGGAGATTGAAGTGCCACAGGGCTACTATTTGAAGCGGATGGTAAAGAAACAATTGATGGATTGGCGGTACCATTGCTTACACCATTGACTAACTTCTCGGCATCTTTTTCAGTTCCTGTTGACTGAACAGTAGTAGGTCGCGTACGCGTTGCCTCAACGCTTTTCTCCAGCGTTTTATCGTCATGGTGATTGTTACTGATTAGCATGGCCTTCTTTGGAGTCGGGCATTCACTCTCATCCTTAGGGTTGGGGCGTTTAGGAGCTTTGCATTCGGACGCTGGAGCTAAATCTGATGTAGAAGAAACAACTTGGCAGGCTTCAAGCTGATCCAGTAAAGACTGTCCGTTACACATGGAACTATCAGTTTCTTCTTCTAAATGAATTTGCACATGACCGGAGTCGTCCACTTGAGCGATGAGATGGGCGGCTTTAGGAGCAGCAGCCCCGTCCCCCAAGTCCACACCAGTTAGATTGTTCATACCCACAACACCCATATCGACAGCAAAACGTCCACGGGCATCCTTGGAAACCAATTCAAGTCCGTTGTCACTTATTCGCAACTCTTTGCCAGGGAGAACAACAGCGCCGTTGATGCTCTCTTTCTTCACTTCCCGCTCCAGGAGATCAGCTAACATACCTTTGCCCCCAACTTTGTTCTCACTACTTGATTCCTCAAGAATCTGTTCAGTAAATACAACGTAGAAAAATAGATAACATAATTGTAGACTAGGAATGCAAAAATTAAATCACCTCTGAAGAAAATCCATTTACTTTGGGGGAGTTAGTATTTTGTGAACCTTTGATTGCGCTATTAGTTGTTGGACCATTGAGCACTTGTTGCTGTTGTTGGAGAAGTTTTTGTTGCTGTTGTCTTTGGGCCACCTAACACACACAGAATCGTCAAATTCAAGTAATTTCAGCTTTGTTTTAAAGATGATGCAAATTATAGAAAACCTTTTTTTAAAAAACGTGCGGGTAAGTACTATTTCGTTCTAATATTACTGATACCAACCTGCTTCTGATTGGCGATTGTTATTGTTGATGGAACAACTGCGGAAGTGGTCAAAGTTGCAGAGGTAGACACAGTCAAAGGATTGGTAAGAGGAGGAAGAACTAGACTGGCGTGCGAATTCATGCAAGGAACTTTAGTCATGCCGGGCAAAGCCGTCGCAGTGGGTGAGAGACCCAACGAAGCCACTTGAGTGACAGGCAGGTTACTGCCGCCGGTAGTGTTGCTATTGGCGTCACTCGCATCCGTTGGTACCTTGTTCGCCAAAAGGGACTTGATCAATGATGAAGACGGAGGACCACTGCCACTGGCGTTCGTTACGCATGATATTTTTGATCCTAGGTCAGGCTGACCACTTGGACCCAGGGCTTGAGATAAATGAGGATGTGCCAACGACTACGCAAAATAAAATGAAAGCAATGATACAAACAAAAGACATCTAAGAAATAAAACAAGAAAAAAATAGCCTTAAATATACTTCTGAATAAATTGATACTGCAAGTCAAAATAAATAAATAAGTTTACAACAACGAATATTGAGCACGGAAGAGATCGACACCACACAGGTAGAAATCCGAAGCTTACCGGTTTCAGTATGTCTTTGCGATTGTTAGCTTTAGGCGGTGCGCACAGCTGTGCTTTAAGGATGGGAGATCCAGGAGCTTCGATTGCAGGTGTTGGCGACATTGGCGAAACAGCCGCGACTTGAACGACTGAAGCTGAGGAACCTCTCGGAGACATACCCTCGAAGTAAAATTCTACCCCGTTGCCAACTTGCTTCCTGAATGGACCTACATTCTGACCAAATGTAGCCCTGAAATAAGGTAAAAATAATTTTTATTTTCTTGTATTTCCATCCCAATATTTAAGTTAAGTCTCGTTTTACAATCCCATCTGACTTCTGTTTAATCTTTAAAGCTTACCTCACACAGGAGAAGAACTGAACTATGCCCAACACTTGCTTTGGTCCATTTTTGGCACACCCAGTTGTGTACTGTCGGTAGAGGGCGTTTTGTTCAATACTGGCTGCACCGACAACAGGTTCAAATGAGGTTTTTAACCACTGCATTGCTATTTGTTCCTTTTCGGTATGGCTGACCGTGCCACTGATCACAGTGGACGTGCTGGAAATTTCGGGTCGTGAAACGACACTGGGTTCTGTTTTTAGGAAATTGATACGAATACAACACATAAAAAACTTAACAAAGATAATGAGGAAAATAAAACAAACTTACTTGGCAAGATCTTGGTTTGAGAGGCAGGAGTGGTAGGCACTGGAGAAGCAGCTGATTGAAGCAGTGCTGGAGGTGGGGTGGACGGTGCATTGGCCGGGCTGTTGGAATAAGCTGGCCGCATGGCGGAATGCATGGGGGTCAACTGAGCGTGAGTAGATATAGCATCTCCTTCGGCAACAGTTTCCACAACATTCATAAGGATGCGAGCTTTCGAACCGTAACTTTGGGCCTGTAGGAACGCACATAGATGTTAATAAGAACAACTTCATGATTCATGGAACTATAAGTTGACTTGCTTCAATGGTTAAAAGAGATATCAATACGTCTACGGTTCCTTGACACAATAAAAACGCATTGCAAGTTGTTTGGCCCAGGGAGGATAGGGCGTACACGCACTCCAGCGTATAGATGAGTAAAGCCACATCAGGTATAGTTAAATAGGAACACAACCTTTCGAAAACCTGTCAGGAGGGATAAAAAATTAAAACGTCATAAAAGGTTAAAAATAGGAGATTGAAAAACGTCAGCGCCAATACCCGTGAATCTAGCGCACTCATCAGAAGCGTTTCATGATCGCTACGTTGAGCAAGGGAGCCGATAATCTCCATGCAGCGAAGTATGATGAAACGATCACTGGATTCCAAGCCTCGAGTAACTGTGCCCAGTAGGACGGCGGACAGGGTGCAATCGCTAGGATCTTTTAAATTAATCTAGAAAACGAATTGGTGTGGATTTGCTCTATGAATGAAATTTTATGACATAAATACGTCTAATGCCATGTTGGAAAGGGCGTCGAAAGCCAACTGTGGTAAGCAAGACCATTTGGCGTGGGTAGCAAGAAGTAGGAGACGAAGACAAGCTTCACTCTGAGCCAAAATAGACGAGTTTGCATCATCAAAACTGAGGTTTCGGACGACATTCAACACCTAGGAATTACGATTTAATAAGGTTTCCAACTCATTGCACACTACTCACTTTTTCAGACTCACCTGTAAAACACGTTGACCTAGTAAGTCGTGAACACCGTGTTCACGCCCTCCGTGGAACAATTCCCAATCTTCCGGTTCTCTGCTCTGTCTCAATCCTTCCAGTTCTCGTCCAACATCATTAGTCTGTTGGGGAAATGAACGAGCAGTCCGACGCTGGTCCAGCCAATAGCGGACGGCTCGTGGATTATCCGGTTTCATATTTGCCACAGGCAATCGATTCCTGTGAGGAAGGATTTTGATTTTCTCAACACTTGTGTCCAGTAAAAAAGATGTTGGTCCTTGGTCCGACGTCAATTCCGTTGTAGGGGCAGCTATTGCCTGGTTAGTCTCATCCAATTCGACCTCTCTTGTTTCTTTGGTGTTGATTCCCAAACTGGGTTCTAAAGTGCCGATCTCTTGAGTTTCAGCCAATCCCAAAAGTTCATCTCCTTCAGAATTCACTGTAAGATGATTTTCGTTTGATTGAATCCCATTTCCAGCTTTTGAGAGGCAGTTGGCAAAGCTGGGTTGACCACTTATTCTATCATCATTCATTACAGTAACTGGGCTTGGTACTAACACCATGTCAGATTGAGAAGCTGAAGGTGGCCCTGTTCCATTTTCATACAGCCCCACACTACACTGAGACTCTTCTTCTTCTCCCTCTTCTTCATCATCGTCGCCCATAAGGCTAGTCTCGAGGTCATCCAACGGCCGTCTTCCATTCTCAGTTCGTACAAACGTAGGCCGTGCGAAAAAGTGTTCGTCGTCTTCGTCCATAGTGGCGACTTCCGGATCTGGATCCACTAAATTCGTGGTTTCTACTTTTTCCCCCGGCTCTTTGGAAGTGTGGAGTAAATGAGTCCAATACGAATCCAAAGCAGCATTCATTTTTTCTTGATTAGCCAGCAGATCTTCCTCTGACAGCTGTGCAATGTCGCTATCAATCACGACATCTTGCCAAAACTTAGCCAGGTCTTGTCCACGAAATTTTCGATAACTTTCCGTGAAGGAATCTCGTAAGTCCACTGGAATCGAAATCAAGAGCACGTTGAAGGCTCTAGTTGATATGTATCATAGACATTCTTTTAATACCTTGAGAAAAGACACCAGCATGAGCTAGTAGAGCATCGACGATACGGGGGCACTGGTGAAGTGGAAAAGGCTTACGACTCTCCATTGCTAGCAGACTGCAAACATTGATAGCAAAGTCCTGTTCGTTAGGAAGTGGACTGAGGAGCGACAGGAAGATTCGCTCCGTAGCCGTCACCTGGATTGCCTCAGTTGACAATCCGGATCCGGGCATGCTCCTGACGTGGTCTGTAATAAAAGGGATAATTCGTTCAGTTAATAGTGTATACCCTCTGACACCTATAGCAAGCACTTACCAGGGACATAATGCTGCGAAGCATTATACGACGTTGGAGTGGCATGCAGAAGACGAAGGGCTTTCCGCCGATTGCGAGCATCGTCCTCTTCATGCAACTCAGATTCTCTACGATCTACCTCTTCTCCTAGGAAGTGAATTCTTTCGTAGACATCAAGAAATCGGACGTAGATCTGTTTTAGAGCAATAGGGCCATTGGCGCATAGACGATGAATTCCAAAATAGGGGAGTAAAGACTCCCAATCACCGTTTATGTTCACCTAAAGGAAACATAAATAAGACGAATCCATTAGTTATTGATGAAAAGGAAATAAAACTAGTTTATTTATTCATTAAACAACACCACATCTTTTTCTTTCTTTCAGTAAAAAGAAAAACATTGTTATGATAATGATTTTGCTTATTTTACCTTTTCCCATCCGCCTCGAGATGTGACGAGAGAATAGAGCAAATATAAATCAACTTCATGACCGTGGAGCCGAGGAAGTCGATTGAAGCTTGTCCTAAAATAGTTGTAATTTTGTTTCATTATTATACTTCCAACATGATATTAACAGAAACTTATAGAATCAGCAACAAGTGAAGCATACCCTCTTATGTCGTGAAATGCTCGTAATTCACGACAGAAATCTCGGTACTCGTCGGCGTAAGTCTTAGGATCTTTCCCAAGATGTTCAGCCATTATGGTTTTGGTTGCAAATTTGCTTCACACCAACAGCACCAAATCCAAAGGAGCAATAGAGTGCAACTGAAGAAAGAATCAGAGCATTTTGCTTTTTTTCCAAATGCAGATTCCTTCTCGTAGACGACAATCAATCCGTCCCCATTATCAGGGAAAAAATTCAAAACAAGATTGGAGGAGAAAAGGCGCGGATCAGCGAGTTGTCATCAGCACACGTGTGCGAAGTTTAGTCCTTAAGACAGAGGATGCCAACGGGCGCCTCTCAGCAGCCTCAGTCGGCGAAACCACTAAACACAGAGACAAACACTGCTGATAGCTAGAAAAAGTTGCTGCATCTCTAGAAGGAGCCAGTAGCTCGGTGTCAATCACTATGCTCGTCAATTACAACGAATCACTAACACAATGTTGAGCGAGAGAGGGCTTGGTATGATGTCGGCACAGCAGCAGCATACCCAAGTTTTATGTGGGTCCAGGGCAAAATGGCGGCGAATAGCCAATGGTACTCAAAACAATATTAAACTGCAAAAATGATGCCGACACGACCGATCAGCTCGTTGCAGGTGATGCGATTCCCGGTACGATTGGAGGGAAAAGCGCACTAGTCTGTCACGGCGGAGCGGGCGAGTCCAGCTCAAGAGCGTTTCGGTTGCTGTGTCCTGTGGGGCGCGCACCGTTGCTGCTGATCCAGGGGTCTTTCGTCGATTCGTCCGTCCCCTTTGTGAAAAAAGTGCGTTAGTATAAGCTTGTGCTACGAAGGGGCGCTCAATTGAAATCTCCGCGCC
Organism: Chydorus sphaericus; assembly: GCA_030141595.1. Taxonomy (NCBI): domain Eukaryota; kingdom Metazoa; phylum Arthropoda; class Branchiopoda; order Diplostraca; family Chydoridae; genus Chydorus; species Chydorus sphaericus. The sequence goes on from CM057931.1 coordinate 7,927,500, forward strand.
ATCTATTAGTCAAATTACACACCTCATTCTTATTACAGTCTATTCGGGGGATCTAAAAAAATGAAAAATTCTGTATGAAAAGAATATTATTACAATAAATACCCATTAAAAAAAAAGATCGAATGACCAGGTGTTATTTTTCGTGTGTTATTTTACAGGTGTTATTTTTTGTGTGTTATTTTTCTCCGTATTAAAATTTTTAAATCGAATGCCACCGATATGACGATATTCCATTCATTAACGAGAAAGCGTTTTTCACTTTATTGTTGTGTCCACCTAGCGGTCAAGGCTATAAATATGATAAAATCTACTACTTGCATGTCAGCGTGTGATATCTTCCGATTTCTAAATTTCTGATTCTTCTTTGGCGGTTCGGTCCTTAAGCCCTCTATTCCGTTTTCCGTGAAGGATTTCCGCATTCCACATTTTACTCAGGCTCAGAGGCCAGTGGTGTAGTACTGTATTCTAGTGCACCTCCGCCATATCACACGTGGTAGTGTTCCCAAGGCAGTTCTCTACAGCCAACCTAAATTGAGATTTCTTTTAACAGATTCATCAACTTACTCTAGAGTGTTTTTTTTCAAATTAAAGTCTGATCGATATGCCGTACAGGTAAGAAAAGCTACTTCAATATTTTTTTAGATAGTAGCCCTATTTTTAATCAAATATGTCATTCAAGCCTATGTTGGATTTCGTAGACGGCGAAAGTACCACAGAGGTGAAACACACATTCGTAAAAAGTATAAAGGAAAAAGACGAACTAAGGATTTGGATGAGGTAAACATCTTTCTTATAATGTTCGAATAAATTTTATTGAATCTTCTACTGATTTCTCAGATTGATCATGACTTGAAACATAATTCCGAAAAACTGCTAGCTCAAGAAATTGATGTGGAGAAACCTGGCAACGCTCAGTACTACTGTATTCATTGCAGGTAATATTTCACTTGTAACTTGTATCCCTTTGTTTTAATTTTTTTTTTCATCTTTCCAGTCGTTATTTTATTGATGAACAAGCATTGACTGAACATTATCGTACTAAAGTCCATAAGAGACGCATGAAAGCTCTTGAACTGGAGCCTTACTCTGTAGAAGAATCAGAGCGAGCTGCAGGACTTGGAGGAAACTACAAAGCTCCAGAAAAGCGAAAAATTGAAACCATTTTACCGGCAGTTTTGAGCAACAAGGTTGAAGTGGATCAGTTAGAACCAATTTCAAAGAAAGGGCGAACTGATTAGGGGTGTAATTGAGTGTTGGTCATGGCTTTCAGTATAGGTGTAAACCATGCTAACTTCAGTCGTTTCTACATCAATAAACATTTTGCGACTCGTGTGCGTTTCGTTGTTTCCGCGCTTCACATTTCAGGTCGGAATGAAGATGCGGCAGTCTCTATCTTGACTCCATCTTTGGACCATATTGAGAGGTTAATCACTATTGAAAGGGAAACAACTGTTAACAACCTAAAGGCACGCAGATTTAAATTTGATCTGGAATCGTTCACAGAAGACTGGCAACGAATGGCAGTGGTTCGTGGTCAGCGGGATGCTATTGAGGAAAAGAGGCTAGAAGTCGGGCGAAAGATGAAAGAGATCATTGATGGTCAGAATATTAGAACCAAATCAAATAAGTCAAGAAATCATTTGGATCAAGTTTTGGAGACAATTGCCAAGCAAGATTCTTCAACTCCAGTCGTTTGCAATGAAATAGAGGAATTAAGAGAAGAAGGCAAGAAATTACGATCGATGCTTAAAGATCTGATGCCGACCTTGTGGACGACGGAAGAATTAGCTATAACCCGAGCCCTAAGCCTGCCAAATCTGCTGCATGAAGAAACACCTCTTGTGAACGATCGCTTGCTATGTTCCTCTGGAAATCTTCCTGTGGATTCAGAACACCCGATATCAAAAAATGTACACCTTCTCGACCATAGTCCTACATCCTATTATCTGGAAGGTTCAGTTGCCCGTCTAGAGTTGGATTGGATAAAATTTTTCAGTAAGAGATGGAAGAAACATGGATTTTATCCGATTTCAGCTCCTGATTTCGTCAAGTCGATTATCGTTGACGGTAACCAAGATTTAATTTTTTAAATGTCTCTTTCACGCGAAAAAATGTATATACATATATATATATTTGTCTTAATTTTCATGTTCATACAGGTTGTGCTTTGAACTTCAATGATCCTAGTCAAGTTTGGAGTCTAACTCCAATTGAGGACCAAGGAAGCTTGGAAAACGGAAACGGCTTGCACCTGACAGGAGGTGCGTCTCTTTCAGCGATAATCGCATTTCTTGCGAAGAATGTTATTCAAGAACCCTTTCCTATGAGGCTCTTTGCTTCTGGTCGTACCTACCAGCCGGCTAAAGAATCTCTTGGACTCATCAACACGGCACAAGCCTCTGCTGTCCAGCTTGTTACAGCCCTTGAAAACAATTCTGACGTCCTCTACGAAGAATGCTTGAAAATCCAGAATTCAATGACTGACGTTTTACAAGAGCTGGTACCCTTTATTTCTAATTTATATATTTTTCAAGACCTCTTAATATTTTTTATTGTAAAATAATAGTTAATGATTGTAGTTATATATGATAATAGTTAATGTATTGTTGCATTTTTAGAACGTTCATTTCCGCGTTAGCGCAACAGCGGCTCACAGTTTGGAAAGATGGGAACAGTACCGTAGCTCCTTTCAACTCTACTCCCCCTCAGCGAAACGTTATGTCCAAGTGGGCAGCGTTTCCATCGTTGGCGACTACATTAGCCGACGCTTGTCCATTTTTGGACCCGACGGCGCTCCAGTCGGCTTCGTCACTGCTCAAGCCTTTTCCATCCCCAAACTTCTGGCGTGCTATTTAGAAAACAAAATACATTGACGCAGTGTGCTAGAAGCATTTCCGTAACTTAACGTATTCTTCCTCCCTTATTGATAGGAAACTTAGTTCATGTGTCGAAGATCAATTCAAAATTTAATGAATTACTGTACATGGTTGAAATCAATGCACCATTAAGTAGTAATACACAAAATCATTTTCTTCGAATAGAGAAAGAAAATAGGGTTGCGGTTCTGGGACAGTCATATATACGTCCTCTCTATATTTAGACCTCACAATCTTAGGCGCTATTCATAGACCAAGAGACGCGATTCTTTCGTTCCCCTGACGGCGAAGAAATTTATCAAGCAATCCTTCTTACGTGTTGTAAATTTCCATCGCTTCTCTATCTAATTTTACATCTTCCTTATAACAAAGAATAATCTGGAAATTTTGTAAATGCGGAATAACATAACGAAAAATGAATTTACGAAGAGGGCTACGAGATACTGGTAACCGTGCTCGCTCACACGATGCTATTTTGGAAATGCAGTGTATCCTGTTTGCCGATCCTTTATAACACAGTTTCGCCGTCCTCTACCGCCGCCGCTATGAGCTTTTCTTAGCCACCCCAACCAGCATCTTAGGAATCCACGTATACGGACAGCAGCACCCCGTTCAACACTCAGATCTTGTTCCTTCCTCCCTTTTGATTTTTTTCTCCTCCTTCTTCTGCTCTCTTGCACGCCCTACCCGGCCAGCTCGGAAGCGATATCGGCTGTTGCTAGTCCCGCTCCGGACGCAGTGCTCGCGGACTCGTCAACTCGAGCTCATAGTGTGTGTGCGTGTTCCAGCACTCGCTTCCTTTTCTTACCGGTGAGCCTATTTCCTCTATCTCTCGATTGGTTGTGGATTTTAATTTTCTTTATCAGTATCAATTTTTCAAATTAAAAAATGTATTGTGTCAGTTTCAATTACTTTGCTCATGAAAATAAGTTTTAAATAATGCAACAGATACGAATGGTATTATGATGCTCTATAATTTCATTTCGACAAGTATTTAAAAAAATGTACTAGTACGTACGATTCAATTTTTTAATACATTAGAATTTTGAGGAACTTGATTTTTTTTTAAAATGCCTTCATCAAATGGGTCGGAGGTGCCTATATTTGGTATTGGACTTGGCTGTGTGTATATACGTGTGCTTCTCGGGGATATTCTGGCACCTATTGGGGAAACGGCTCCAATCTATTTTGGGCCGGTTGATGCTGGCTTGCGTTCGTTCTCCAATGGGGACTAGGCGCGCGCATCACCTCCTATATGCAACCGTGTTAAACTCAAATGCTGCCTAGCATGCTTGAAATAGTTCTCCATCCATCTCTGTGTAAACTGTCTTGCTTTCAAGTATAATTGGCCCCCTTGATACTTACATTTTCTATTCCATATATTAATAAACAGGTTTCCTTATTTTTGACTCGACCTCCAATCATGTCTGACGACGAAGAATACACGTAAGTCTTTTTTTTTTTCTTTGGGAAGGAAAATAAGAGCAAGTAATTCAATACCTAGCTTTCAAACCTATATTCCAATCTCTTGAATAAATATTAATTAGCAGTCATACAAGTATTTGATGGTTCTCTTTCTTGTTACAAATTTTGCAGCTTGCAGGCGGCTCAGGTAGGCAGGATAAACGAAACAAATGTCATGATATTTTGCCTGCCTTCAGCTACCTTTCAATTTATTTCATTTCATTTCTTTGGTTATCATTTTATTAATATATTATGATTTATTCATATTATTGTGCGAATTAATTACGGATGCCATTCGTTTTATTTTATTTCATTCGGTTTCGTTATTTTGTTCGTCTATTATTTTGTTATTACATCTGTTGGTGCAATTTATTAATTCATTTTTATTTCCATTCAACAACCTCTCTGAGCAAGCTAATATTTGAAAGGGGAAAACCTTTAACTAATAATTTTTTTTCTTAATTCATTCAACCCTTTTTATTTCATGAATATTCCCGTTGCCCGTTAATATGCACGTATCCAGCTCTTCCGAAGAGGAGGAGGAGGCTCCCAAAGCAGCACCAGAGCCCGCTAAGAAGGACGATGGTGTAAGATGGCTAATCATGTTTTTTTTTTCATTTCAATTTTATTTATGTATTAAATAATGTAACCAAGATTAATTATGCTCTTTGGCTCGTCTCTGTTGTCCTTTTAACACATTTTATATTCTGCCACTTGATTACTATTTCTAACCCATATGCAACAGAGAAAATAATTGTATTAACTTTTATCATGTTTTTTTTTTTCCTTGGATTTTCGGACCTTTGCAGAAAAAGTCGGCCGCCGATGTAAGTACTGCTCTATATTTATACGTTGAAGAAGATAGATGCCTAACAATTTTAAATAATTTAAAAACTAGGCTGCCAAGCAGAAGCAGCAAGAGCAAGATCGCAAGAAAGCTGAAGTGCGGAAGCGGCTCGAAGAAGCCGCTGCCGCTAAGAAGGCAAAAAAAGGTTTCATGACACCCGAGAGAAAGAAGAAACTTCGAGTAAATTTAAACTTCTACCTATTAACTGTAAATAAGTAGTCGATTGATATTTTCAATGTTTGTTCCTTCATAGCTGCTGCTCCGTAAAAAAGCCGCTGAAGAGTTGAAGAAGGAACAGGAGCGCAAAGCAGCTGAGCGACGCCGCATCATCGAGGAGCGCTGTGGTCAGCCAAAGAACTTGGACGACGCTAATGAGGGTAAGAATAGCTCTAAAAGAGGAGAATGGCTGTCATAAGCCTAACACAAGGGCCCAGCTCTTTTTTCTCCCGCGCACTCTCAGGTGTTTCTTTTCCTTATCATCGGGTTTCGTGAGAATTTGTTTTACAGCTGTGCTCATCACACAGGAGCATTCATTTCTTTTCTTTGATAAATATTATATGTTTGTATAATAATTTGCCATTATTCCTCTTACAATGGCTAATTTTTTCTCAGTAAAGGAGAAAATTCGTAATGGCACAGTACCCCTTTCAAAAGTACTTATCAAGATGATGATTTAGTAAAAATCGGGCCGTTAATAACATTATTGATTTATGATTGATTAATCAATTATACTTATTATATGGAAGTGTGTACTATGTACATACATATGGTAAATATTATCATACGCACATAATTACAATTGTGGTGTGTCGCGAGTCTAGCTCAATTGATAACCCTGCTCAACGAGTTCCACGCGCGTATCTGTCGCCTCGAAAACGCCAAGTACGATATGGAGTTTGAAGTCAAAAAGAAAGATTTCGAGGTACACGCTCCATCACGCTCCCTTTATATTACCATCTGACACCCTCTCGTTCATTTGATAAACCTTTCACTTCCTCCACCCGTTACCTCCGCTCTCGGTTTCTTTTGCTGCCCATCAAAAACAAAGACGCCGTTTTATCTCTTTTCTCTCTACTTAATAAGGCTACTTTACATCCCTTCGTTTTCTTTAAAAAAATCAAAAGCCAAGAAACAAACTGGTTTTGGGCATCACACCGATCAACTCACCTGAATTATTCAAGCACTCTCACAAAATTGCAATCTTTCGTCTAGGCTATTAGCTCACCTGTTGGCTTCCGTTCTCTCCTTGTTTCAATACAGAAGTGAACAAAAAGAAGATGGGACTACTTGGTGACGTTGCATTAACGAATCCAAAAATGTGATGTCATCAACTGGTCCTAGCTTACCTACGTGCGTGATTTTCAAAATCCTTAAAGACGCGACTAAATACTTTTTAACGAGAGTGTGTGGCACTATTCAGCACTGTTCATTAAAAAATGTACATTTTAGATTTATGGGATGAAATCACTGACTCATATAATACTGCTCATTTGTACATCATAATACTTCTTTAAACAAAACAAACAAAAAAGATATTTCCAGTTCTTTAATCCACCGTGTTGTCTTTTGTGAACGTCTAAAATGGCTAACGACGACCGCACATCACTCTTTTAATCACTGTTTCTCTCTCACGAAAGATATGTCTTCATTTTTACACTATCGGACGCGAAGACCACGAAAGAAACTTCACTATGTCTTTGATTCCGCCCTGTTATTATTTTAATCCAACGATCCTTTCCCTTTTCCCTCCTATTCCCAACGCATACCAACATCTGAATGTCGCAGCATCTATAAAGTTCAATTTTTTGTTTTTTAAGCGTTTCAAACGCAAAAAGAGTCCAATCCCAGTTCTTTCCAACATATAATTCAGCAATGTCTATAATAATTTTGAGCTAGAAAATATCAGTTCTAGTTTACGTTTGTACATAAAACTCGTGTCAGTAGTAGTCTACATTTACTTACTTAGGATATTCATAAATTTTCTATCAAATAAGGCGAAGATTATGCAATGTAAGTTTTATCTTCCTTCTAAATCTTCCTTCTAAATTGAATTTAAAACTGCTTGGCATATGTAATCGTGTTCAAATTGAGGCAAGCATCATCACTTAAAACGATATCGAATTAAGTGACGGTTTTGTTAATGGGAATTCATGGGATATATATCTTGCTTCTTACTGGAGTGAAGGAGAATTACTTCAACTAAACACGGATGCAATGTTTCTCGGAGATATTGACAATTGGTTTTAATATTTCTTGTGTCTGTCTCTCTCTCTGTCTCTCTGTTCCCTTCTAGCCGAACTGCAGACACTCTGCAAGGAGTTTCACAAGAGAATATCTTTACTCGAAGCAGATAAATACGATTTAGAATGGAAAAATAAATGAAAAGTCTCGAGGTAATTGGAATAGAACCCTGGACCCATTGATTCACCTACCATTCAATACCTATATCACTACCGCCAAAATCACCTCGCGATAAAAAAAATAACCCTGCTCAATCCTCTCGTTTCTCTCTTTCATTCTTTCTCTTTCTTTCTTTCTGTTTAACGTGCAGACTAGCCATTTTGTAAATATTTTAATCTTTCCAAAACTTTTTTTTTCATTCTGTTCCACTTCTGTGATACCTCACCCTCGTCTTAACCTGATAAAATTTTCTGTTATTTCTACTGTGGTGCTAGAAAAGGTCGACTTGATGACTCTAATCTTCGTTTCAATGACTCACGTTTCACACCCGACACCCTCTTTATTCCTGCCATTCCCGAGTTCGAACTGTTCACCACATCAAACGGTACTGGTGCCATTGATTACAGCAGGCCAAGACTTATTGGATCATTAATTATAAGAACGGGCGTCTTATTTTAACCTATAGTTATAAAAGGTTTTTTAAAAATGGTATTACTTTTAAGAATGGAGGGGGAAACTGGTTCATCGATTCCGTACTGAAGTCGGTACCGTGCACAATCTGGAAAAGCGAAATATAGCTGTTGTCCAAGTTGTGTGCTTTATAAATTCATTTAATATAAACTGTTGCCATGTTTATACACACATAATCAGCCGCCCTGAAGCAGATCTGTGTCGACTACAATGAACGCGTTATCATGTGCGAGTCGCAGAAATATGACTTGGATTTTGAAGTCAGAAAAAAAGATTACGAGGTAGCCCCTACACATTTCCTCTTTCTTTGGTCCTTTTTTCTGCCTCTCTCTCTCTCTCTTTCTTTCTCTTTTCATCATCATTTACATTTTATCCTCCTCCATCCACACATACACATGCTGAGTTTGGCTTGGAGATTTTTTTTTCTTTCTTTCTGTTCAACGTGGATATGCTGTGGGCGCCACTTTTGATTTGGCTATCCCTCTCCCGCCCACCTTGAGCTCAACCCGAGTGGTAGAAATTGCTGGTTAATTTTTATCAGTTTTTAATTTCTAGATCCAACGCGTTCTTCTAAACATTTCACTACTTATGTGTCTTCCCCGTTTAATAAAAAAAAACGAACGCAAACTGGAATTGCTCTTATTATAGTAGTTTAAAGATTTACCCCACAAAAAAAACGACAAAAACAACAAAACTATGGACTGAATCTCATGTTTTGTTTCGATCGAATATTGCAATGGTTTTTTTTAGAGCTTTCTGTCGGCCGGCCCTAGTCAAGCCTCATTGGATTTTTATTAATATTGACAATATGAACCAAGCGCAACATAATGTAACAAGAGCAAATCATAGTCGATTATAGCCGTCAAAATCCTAGCATTCAATTTGATCTTATTATGATGAAACATTCGACAGTCGCGTTGGCGAAATTAATCATAAAGGGTTGACCTTCGTGTATGGCTTTTTTTACTGTACTAACATTTTCCAGTAACTTTTCTTGATGTATCTTTCCCTCCGATATTTTCCTTTCCTCTTATTGTAGATTCTCTTACCATTTGATATATGCAGTTCCTATTTCCCTTTTGATTTCATACTGCCTAAAAATTATTCCAATATTTCTCCCTTCAACAATAATTGCTTGCTTATAGCTCTTCTCCTCAAAAGTAAAACTTCTAATTATTCTTGGCATTGGTAAAAGTGAGGGAAGGCCTGGGCTGGCCCGCGCAGTAAGAGACTTTGACATTTAAACGGGAAGAATCGCAATCATTTAAAAAAATCGTCCTTAAAATTTGTTGTTTTGTGATCACAAAACCCCTATGTTTATACATAGAGATCGAATGATTAACTCGGATTGCATCTTTCACTGCTCCGTCAGATATTCCCTACATTTTCTTCATAGTAGTGTTCATTACCTCGTTTAGCTTCTGGTATACACAACAACAGTTTCCTACATTATGTATTCTATTCAATTTAGCCAAACTGCATTCGCGTTTATTGAAATAGATTGTTCCATCGATTCCAGTTACTTAATTTGCTTATAAAACAAAATTCGTCACGGCATGCAGCTCAATGTTTTCTCATCATCCGAGTTCTTCCACGATTTGCTGCGCTAAATAGTTTTTTATTTACTTTCCGCCGTTTATTCCGAACTTAAATTTTAGAGCCACGAATTTCTTTTTATTTTTTTTTTAAATTTCGTCACGCTACGGTCCATTGTTTGCTTGGCAAGGTGTGTTTCTTTCCTTCCAACTGTGCTTTCCCTCTTTCTTTTTTTGCTATCTCTATTTCTTAATCTTTTTCTATCTTCACTCTCTTACCCTTCAACTTATCATCAACCGGAAGTAAGCTGTTGGCCTATGAACAAAAAATCCAGCTCACTCGGTTGCAGTTGATTCATTTTTCTTTCTTTTAATACGTAAAAAACAATAATCAATCGATAGACGGAGGTCAGCCCTTTCTGATATTGCCAAAATCGTATTTTTTTCAAAAATATTTGTTGAAGTACTTGTCTAGGAAAAAGCTCGACGCGCTGTTTGACTTGCTTGTCGATTCCGTCTAGGGAACTGCTAGTTCTCGTGATGGGTATTCATAAAATTCGCTTTCTGACAGGCTCTCTGGAGAAGCTATAACATTATATACAAACTAAATTTTTAAAAAATGAGTGAATATGCAAAGATAATTGCCAGTAGGGTATACGTACTCGCAGTGGGGAATGAACAGTCCCCCCTCTGTTTCGTTTGGATTAATGTTTTTTCAGGAAGTGCTGGCCTCTGTACATCAGTGACATTGTCTTAATGTTATGAAAATTTGACATTTTCATTTTGCTTTTCATTTTGCTATTTGGTTCATTCATTCTACTACATTTTTCAAACAAGTCTCTTTGACGGAGGTGCACAGTCAACATTTTCCCTAAAACAAAACTCCCATCTTTCTTCTGTCTACCTTTCTCTGTCTCTTTTTGTGTCTTCATATCTTAAATCTGTTACACAAGCACACACATGCACAGCACACTTGTAATGAGTAAAATTGTCGAATAAAACTAATCGCTTTGATATAGGCGCTTTTTCCGTTCTATTTCCGCGTTGGAAATGAAAAAAGCAAAACGGCAGAAAGAAGAGCTCAGCTGCATGTGACGTTTTGTTTTTGTTTTCCTGTATACAAGCACGGCATGGTCCATTTAGTAACCGCCAGATCTCTTAACATAATTGGCTTTAATAATTACCAGTATTAACAAGCACCTACGTTATTTCAATCCTTTTCCCTCCCCAATCATACCCCACACATGTTTATTTTTCATTAAAAACATAATTTCCACCTTCAAGAGACTGGAAGCTAACTGTATTTTATTCCAACAGATCAATGAGATCAATATCCTCGTTAACGACCTCCGCGGTAAATTGTAAGTATTCTGTGACTATGTTTACCGTTTATATTTTTTTAATACGTTAATATAGACCCTTGACACTTAATATAAATTCTTAAAATATATTGTTACAGTATCAAACCTTCCCTGCGAAGGTGTCGAATATGAAAACAAATTTGCCAAGCTTCAAAAGAAGGCGGCCGAGTTCAACTTCCGTAATCAGTTGAAACAAGTCAAAAAGAAGGAGTTCACCATGGAGGAAGAGGATAAGGAGGTAGGATACTGCGTTTCGGTATCGATGCGATGGACATAAATATTTTCATTTCGTTCTTTTTTTGGTTGCCAACAGAAAAAAACCGGATTGGTCAAAGAAGGGAGGCGAAGGAGAGAAGAAGGTAAAGGATGGTGAAGAGGGAGATTCGGGGGCCGAGGACGTCAAAGCTTAAAACAGACAAAGAAAACCATAAAGCCAGACAACCACACGACATCCCTCTCTCCGTATCCCGCTCTCTACAAGTCTCCAGCCTTCTCTTTTTATTCTCTCTCGCTCCTCAACGAGGGCTCACAAACACACAAACACACACACCACACCGTTGATCAGAGACGATTGTTCGCAGCGCTGCTGGTCGAACAGAAGCCATTCTCTAAATTTATCTTTATCAGCGACAAGATCCTCTCTATTTTTCCTTTCTATCTATCCTCCCCCCTTGTTTGTTATGCCAATACCAACACAAGCCTTTCTTTTTTCTATTTACTTTAATTTGTGTCATTATTTTTCCTCGTCTCTTTGTGATTGCGTGTCATGACGATATGGTATGTGCTCTAGCCGGTAGACCATTTAGAACATCCCAAGAAAACTCCCTGTCTTCTTCCCGTTACCGACGTCTGTCTTATTTTTCTCCTCTATTTGCTTGTTCAATGTTCATTGAGTGCCCTTTCACCTAGAGGAAAATGAATCTCCCTCTTTCTCCCTGACTCATCTAGAAGAGAAAACAGTTAAGAATGAAAACAAGAGTTTACCGTACCGTAGTAGTGACGTTTTGGGATGATGAATGCTGCTGCTGCTACTGTTGATTGCCTACTCCATCCCGTCGTGTATTCCTTCTCTATGTGCGTCCTTTAACTGGAGTATAACCCTACCATCATGGACAAATATCCCTTCATTATAACTCATCGTGATCCCTGATTCCACCTCGGGATACCGACTGGTACACCCGTTCCTTCTCCCTTTCCCCGTCCGGATACGTGCGCAAAAAAATTGACTGACATATAGTGCTGCCGAGTTCTACGCTACTATAGAATCTCATGATTTAAAATTGGAGGAGCACAGGTATGTTTTCAAACCTTCAGACTTCTCTTGTCACTCAACTCATGGCTGCTGCCCCTGCTGGATACGCGCATTTCAAACATAACGCTTACGCTATCAATCCCTTTGTTTTCCTCTAATATCTCACTGCCTTTGAGTTCAATATTTATTGAAACAACCACTAACCCAGTTGGAAGTCTGGATCAAATGAGAAACAAAAGCTCGGCCCTGGCCCCCGAGTCTTGGGGGGAACATAAAATTAAGAAACACACACTTCACAATACACATTGGTGGTCCATCAACTTTTTCTTTCGTTAACACAACTACCGCAATTTCTAGCTTTTCATCCGGGATTTTAAAAAAAAAATGAATTGCTCTTTAAAAAAAAATCTAATCCATGCAAGAATTTATCATAATTATCTTTTCTTGATTTTATTGAGAAGAATTGTTGAGATTTCACCAGTTGGCTGCCACGTATATTTTAATTTTACATCCATTAAACACAATCTTGTAACTAATTTAAACAATTATTATTTATCACCTTATGTAAGCTTATATTTCTTTATTTTGGTTTTTTCATTTCATTTGAGTTCTGCTTTGGTTGATCGCCCACCACTCACTCTGGAAGTTAGGGTTTCAAAAACATATCTGGTTTTCTTTTGGCTTCTCCATCTCGTTCATCTCATCTAAAAGTTTATTTAATTTTTTTGTCCTCAATGGTACAATTAAATGCGTAAAGGAGGGTGAAGAAGGCGAAGGAGGTGAAGGTGCTCCGGCTGCCAGAGGGAGGTGAAAGTGCCCCGGCTCCTGAAGGAGGTGAAAACTCCAGCTGCCCCAGCCGAAGGAGCTCCACCGGCAGAGGCCGCTCCTGCCCCCGATTCAGAAAGTGCACCACCCGCCGAAGCTGCTCCTGCTCCTGCAGAAGGCTCCTCAACCAGCCGATGGTAAATCTCATCTCATAAAATCGACAGCTTTTGAATTGATTCATCGCTACTTTTCTTCGCCACTCATTGCCCAATGCTCTCACTTAAAAATTAATCATTTAATTAATAAGTTAAATTCTTATTCATATTTTTCCCTATTCATTTTAAATTAATATATTCCAATGGATTTCATTGAATTCTAACTCAGTACTGGAATAACTTTAAACTCGTGTGATATATTGGGGAAAGTAAAGAGACAACTTTAACCATTGAATCTAAACACCTACTACTTGCACATCCAACCACCCCCTCGATTCCTCCTCCTATTCGAAAGGTCCGGCGCCTGAAGCCGGTTCCGGTGAAGCAGCACCAGCAGCTCCAGCAGAAGCCCCCTCTGACGCCATCGCCCCCGTTGCAGCCACTCCAGCAGCGGAAGGAGAAGCCGCCGTTCCCGGGGATGCTCCTACTCCTGCTCCCGTAGTGGAAGGGACCCCTGCTCCTAGCGAAGCAGCTGCCCCTGCCGCTGAGGCCACTCCCGCGGCGGAGGGAGAAGCTGCTCCCGCTCCGGCACCAGCACCAGAAGGAGAAAGCTCCTCCGACCACGGAAGGAGAGGCACCAGCGCCAGCACCAGCATCTGAAGCCCCACCAGGTAGAGTACGATAGCCATCGTCCCAGAAGGATCTCTCTCCCATTCATCCCGGGAGAGGAGCAGCCATGATCAACGAAATAAACAGCAGATGAAGAGATTTCCCTTCCACAAGGCCTGTTCCGTAGGAGATTCACCATCTCGCGTCCTCGCCATGTCTTTTGTCCTTTAGCCGATCCTCTACACTGAATCACTGCTGGTTTTCTACAGCTAGTGGTTTCACCTTTGGAATGCTATGCTGCATGTATTTGCACGTCGTGTTTAGATCACGTTTCAAGTGAACCGATCTATAAATCAGACTTTAGATTTATTAATAGGGCTTTCACCGGAACTGATTTTATCCTTCTTTTGTGCATATGACGAATCACAGCTGAAGCTGCTGCTCCTGCTACAGCCGAAGAACCTGCTCCGGCCACTGAAGAGGCTCCCGCCAGTTAAATCACGACTCCATATTTCTATGCCCTCGACATGCACGCCAGTGACTACATTTAAACCGACTATTTTTGCTTCAATTTGTGACGGAAAGGGAGGGGGATACCGGGCCTACTTGGTTCCTTTATTCTCTTACATGTGTATTTTGAAATGAAAGATATAGTCATCTCCAAGAAGACACACTTATAGAGAAGTCAAATTGGCCGAGAAAGGGAAGAAGGAGAACACATAGCACGGATTTTGTTTCTTTGTTTTAATTTTGTTTTCTAAATAGAAAGATAAATGAGTTGGTGTCCTTGACAAAATGTGAACATCTTCTACGTTTGTCTGATTTGTTTTCTTATATCTTTCACATCATTATGAACTTTGAAATTGACCTCAAGGGCAATTGAACAATGATCCAAAAGCAAAGAAAGCAAAAAACAAAGCCAAAACACACACAAAAAAAAAAACATACACAAACCAAATACAATGCTTGTCCGCCATCACAATACACAGAAGTCATTTAAAGGGATCTTGCACAAACATTTTTTTTATTTTTCAAAATTTTGCCTGAAGACGAGCTAAAAAAAATAGGTCATATTTATTAAGATTTACGATGAAAAATATAAAAATTGTCATCAAGTTCATTGTAATATGGTAGTGGACCAAGCTTTCATCATGACTAGGATGCCGTGTACAGTTTTATGAATTTCTTTACGAGATTCACCTTTTAAAACTTTGAAATGAAGCAAGGAGGGTCCATTGAACTGCGTGAAATCTATTACCATATCCGACCGACCATTCAACTGTATCAACTTTTGATTCACGAATATTTGACAGCTGCTTGCACCATCTCTTGTCTTTTAAAACTACCAGTTGCTGTCAGAAGTTTGAATAGCCTAAAGCGCCATCCTTTCTCCAATCCCTGTAGCTAGAATTTCTTTCAGTATGAAAGCAAAAACAGTACGAGTGTCCTACTTCTCTCCCGAGTTTCACCTTAAAGCATTATTTTCCGATTTATTTGTGCATGAAAAAAGAGACCACCTTACCCAATTTCAGTTTTCACTCGTAATCGGAGAGACAATACAAAAAATATCCTGCGGCAAGCCATTTAAATTTTCGTGATTTTAGCGCGCCAAAAGGGTTAATAAATTAATCTTCCTTAATTTACAATTGATCTGTACATCATGTACCATTCTTATTTCGGTCTAATGTATAATTTTTTTTATGAAGGAGTGACAAGAATTTTAAATTGGAAAGTAATCACCTCTTTGAAGTAAAAGCATCTAGACGTGTGATGGTGAAGCGAGTTCTGCGTTTTCCTTGTTCATTGTGCGTAAAAGACTATGCGTGTTGATCCAAATAATAAGAGACTATTTTTTGTGGAGCATCTTCATCGCTATTTGTAGTGCAGCCTGACTAGACCATCAACACACTCCCGCAGAAAGTATTTTTGTGGGGGTGGCTTATATAATAAGAACGTGCATCCGTCCGTAGAGAAGAAGTTTCCAAGGATCGAAGCGCACAATGTTTTTAAAACGAACTAGTACTCCATTGTTTAGACTCGAAGCCATGACTCTAATTTTTTTCGTCGTCATCTTTATGAAGAGAAAGCCCCAAGTAAAGGACCAAATTCCAGGTACAGCAGCAGCCCCATGGTACGCGGCTATCCGAGGGTTCCTGCGTTATTAGGTTAAGCAAATAAAAAGTTTGAAACGCTTCGTTTTTGCCCGTACGTACATAGTAATGTTTAACACGCGCGAATAAGCGCAAGAAGGAGGCGGAAGAAGAGCTGCATCAGCTGGTTTTGTAGAGGTTGTTATCCGACAAGCGTGATGCACTTTTTTCCGTACGGCGTTAAATCTAGAAAGTTACGTCCCACTTTCCCTCCAGCTGTATGGAGAGAAGAGAGCTTGGAACGCGTTGTGAGGTTGCTGGACAATCTGTTTATTCTCTGCATTCTCATTGCGTTCGTCAAGGAGATCAACAGAGGAATAAGGATGTCTCTATCAAGTCCGATTCCTTTTCGTTTTCTTTCGGTTCCTCTGCTAGCTTTTATTGCGGCTTATTTCGTACAAAATTGGTTCACGTTTGCTTCCAGCTTCCTCTTTGCGGTTGGTATAGCTCATCTATGCCATTCACTCTACCGATCATTCAAGGTACAGTTATAGTCTACCACAGCATAAATGTTCGAACTTGGCTACTGCTTGTTAGCTTGCTTCCTTATCACTCTCACTGTCCAGTAATCTATCACACCCTTCATTTTTAATTCCATGAAGATCACCAATATCAATGCAAGAGCTGTCTTGGTGACTGGATGTGACACCGGATTCGGACACCAAGTGGTTATCGACCTGCACGCCATGGGTTTTACAGTCTTTGCTGGCTGCTTGGATGACAAGAGCGACGGCGCTCAACGCTTGACAAATTTAGGTGCCGAAACAAATCGGCTCCATGTCATCAAAATGGACATTACTAGTCAAAAACAAGTGGACGACGCGCGTCGATTCGTCGAATCTCACCTACCTCCTTTGGGTCTCTGGGGTATTGTCAATAATGCTGGACTCGGAAATATTGGTTTCATCGAATGGACTTCCATGGAAGAATACCACAAGGCAGATATACATTTACCGCAAAATTTACCGTATGCTAAAAATAATGTATTAATTTTTTTTTATCGCTCCCATTTCTAGCAAATTGAAGTGAACTTGTTTGGCGCAATTCGAGTGACAAAAGCTTTTCTACCAATGATACGTAAGAACCAAGGAAGAATTGTCAACGTCTCCTCAATAATGGCACGTATTGCATCGCCCTATTCGGTTTGTTGTTCTTCCTTTTCTCCTGGAAATCCACACAAAATAATACAAATTTATTACAAGGCTGCCTATTGTATCACGAAACACGGGATCGGCGTCTACACGGACGTTCTCCGAATGGAGATGAAGCGATTCAACGTTACAGTTTGCACAATTGAACCGGGTAACTATTTGGCTGCTACTAAACTGGCTGGCAAGGACGGGCCGTATGTCCCTGTTGTAAAACTGTGGGAAGAACAGAGTCGTGAAATTCAAGAAGACTACGGCAAAGAACAGAGTTTAGATCGAGGAATTTTATAGCATCGGAATCTACATGAAACTAGCGGTACACCCCGACAATCAATCAAAGAGAATTCGGATTGCTATATTTATTTATTCGTTTCTCCTGAAATGCAGAGAACAGACGTGGATCCAGTTGTGAATGCCATGACGTCTGCCTTGTCACGAAGGTTTCCAAAGGATCGCTACTTTGAAGCCACAGTACCTGATTTGGCCGTGACTTATTTCTATCAATTTGCTCCGTCATTCCTTTCTGACCGCCTTATCTTGCTCTTATCTCAGAAATGATTTGTAAATACTTTTCATTTTTTGTTTTTAAAGAAAGTTATTTTAAAAATAAACTTTTTAATGCGCTAAAAACGATGTACGACTACGTGCGCCGTACCGTACTTATCTTTTCCATGACAGACGGTACATCTTCAGGCATGCAATTATCTTTGCTTACATACCATTACCATTGCAGCATTGCTTACACTGTACAGAATATAGCGTTTTTTTCAGTTTCTCAAAAACAAAGATTTTTTTCTATCGTTTATTGCGTTCCCGCTAGATGACGTAACATTTTGTGTAAATACAAACAAGAAAAAATAAAATATTTTTTCTTCCGTCGTACGGTATGAAAATGCGTTTTAATATTACAAGGCTTTATTTAGATTCTGAAAAAGGAGACGACGTAGTGAGATAATTTTAAGTAAAACATTCAATAATAGGTTAAATACATCATTCTGCAGCGCATTTACTAACGATGTTTATTGGCTTGAAATATTTTCTTATTTTGAGATTGGGCGACTATCCAAAGGCTGAATCAACTGCTTGCCAAGTTTGTGCACTAGCAGGCTAAAACATATTCTTTTTCAATCTTCTTAGAGAATGTAACTCAAGGAAACGCTAAGAAAAGGTTCCTCCCATCGTGGAAGAGAGCATCTTGTATTGCGAGTTCCTTGTACATTATTACAGTATGGCTCTGATCCAACAAGGATTACAAGAATCTACGAAAAAAGTATTAGAATTAACATGGCATCGCATTACTTTGTAAATAACAATATAAAGCTAGTTCTAGAAAAATCTGGTCCATTAACATTACCAGGAAGGACTTACCAAAGAAATGGGTTCTACTGAGAAATATATAGGTCTTTGTAATTATACTGAAATTAAAGATAATACTGGTTTTGCAATTACTGATTTTTCAACGAAAATAAGGCTGGTTGTTTTTAGAGCAATAATCCCTTGGCACTCACTATTCTAAGGCAGACCTCTTATATTGTTCTGTGCCATGCCAATTTACCCTTCAGATGTCCACTCTAAAAGTTGTGAATGCAGTGACAATTCTCCCTTACATCTTGATCTGTTTAACACGCCCTTATGATGGAATGGTGAGAGAAGCGAGCTGAGATGGAAATAGCCCTGGCGCAGAGTGGCAGCTAGTAGGTCACGCTTCCATTTGAACCTTCATCACGGCGGTCTACATCAAAGTGTTTCGCCTCCCAGGAACGACGCCGCTCTCCCTTTCTTTTGTAAAACTAGTCTTTTTTAAAAACTTCCTACTGGAGAAAGAAAGGTTCAGTTGTATCTATTTACTTGATACGCTAGGTGTTGTTGATCTGGAACCGCCTTGTACTAGAAATAGAAATAGGCTGGCACTCTTTTGACTTTTGAGTTGAAACCATAATAAAGCTTTTATATACACTAGACTCTATTCCGGAAGGTTAGTATGTTTACTCAGGGAGTAAACTCGAAAAAAATTACTCTAATGGTCATTTTTTAATAACCCGTTTATTTTTTTACTTGAAGCACTACATTTTACTTCATTTCTTTATTAAAAGGTTTTAAAAATGAATTTAGACCGATGAAATTGTGTTAAAGTAGTTAGCTATAGTTGAAGTAAATTACATTATTGTTTCAGAGAAATCCTCAATCTGGTTTCCTTAAGGGCACCGAACCAAAGCGAACCATTTGTTACGATCTTGATTTATGCAGTTGTAAATAGAATTCCGGCCTCATCCATCCTGCCCAAGAGGACTGCTGTCAGCTGCGCCGAGTTCAGAAGGATGAGTTAACAGGGCCGTCGCAGACTGGAAATAAGAGCGACGCGCTGATCGATCCTTTAACACGCTCGTATCGTAAAGCAGAAGAGGATAACCACACTTTTAGGATAGAATATGGTTCTAGGGGTGGGCGCATTACCAATGCAAATTCAAAACTTGATCACGCTCAAGCATCGACAGGCCCGAATGGTATAATGAGATTTCTAGCTCTCTCTTCTAGTACACCCTTTGACTATACGGTACTTTGCATAGCCTCGACTCGCTGCGGCACCCCTTATTATTATATGCAGCACTAGCCTGAAATAACTAATCCCGAGTAGAAACTTTTTCTTCTCGCTTCGTTGTTAGCCGAAACTGTTTGTATACACGGTCGAATCAATACCTGAGAAACTGAAACACAAATAAAGCGGAGCAAGCGCTCACGCCTCCAAGGTTTTTACGTCAAAAATGCGGGAAATAAACTTGAAAAAGTCAAATACAAACAAACAAAACATGGGAAAGGAGTCGACCCCCTTCAAATCAGGAAATTCCTTTTCCCCAGACGCACTTATACGCATGCTGAGAAAGAAGGTAGCTGCTTGAATGCATCCCGCCGTCGTCGCCGCATAAATCACGAGACGTTGGCTCTACCGCTAGATGGGGTGGCGGGAGAATGGCTCTCTTCCTTCAATCCATACGCACATTCTCGTCCGTGAGTCATCTGAAAACGGTACTGTATTATGTGCTGTTCCGTCAGTTCGTGTCACGTGCTTCCAGCGGTGACTGTGTTCGCCTCCGGTTCTTCACAACTCATTATTATTTATTAGTGTTGTTTTTGGAAATGATCGTCTGCGCATGAAAATACCAGGTGAGCGCAAAATATATATTTCTGATTTGATCATTTCCATTGTAGTAATGTATAGACCGCGTGAATATATTATGTTCTATTTAAAAAAAAACATGATTTTATGTTTTTTTCTCGTTAGTGTTTTTTAATATCTCATTCTAAATCAATTCTATGGATCAATGAAAAAATACTTTTGATGGGGAGGAGAGAGAGTTTCTCGTCTTGTTGAAGGAAGAAGAGGGGAAAAACAACATATTTATAGTGTAGGCGAGAAGTTTACCTTATAAGGATTACCGTAGAATGGTGACTATAAATCACGCCGGCGTGCACCAGCGCAGCTGTGCTAAGGTTGTAAACGGCAAAGCATTGAGCGAGGATCCTAGCAGGTGAAAGTGCAAAGGAATGCTCTTTAAAAAAAATATAAATAAAATAATAAAATAATAAAAATGATACACGATGATGCGCAAAGAACGAGAAACCACGAATTCACTCTGCCACATTCTGAGCGCTCACTAATATACGGTTATAACATTGAGATGATGCAAAAAAAATTAATTTGGGGTAAATCTATAAATCTATTCCCGATATTAATTTTTCTCTGAAAATCGGAAAATCGTGTTGGATAGAATTCATGGGGCTACCTTAATTTGATTTCTGATTTTCCGTTTCATTACAGTACTTTTTCATTATACGTTTTTAAAGAAAAAGAAAAAGAGTTGCTTTAGAACTATGAATAAAACTCGTTTTTATCTGTTTTAGATGAGCGACGGATAAAGTAAAGTAAGAGATGATGATGGCTCAGCAAAATCGAGTCCGTCCACCAACAGCTTCGGCATCACCATCGCGGACTAAATATACGCCCAGTGAAACTACCCAGGTAAATGTACCATCAGCCTTATTTTCAATCAGGTACAGCTGCCAATTAGGCGTGTATACGAAAGAAATATAGCAATTGTAATCAAAAGGGTGGGGAACTGGATCGTGAGGAGTCAAGGTAGACGACCCCATATATAGAGGTAATATATATACACGTAGAGTAGTGCAGTGGGGTGGAGGAATATGTCAACCCATTAAAAAGCCCCTCCCAGTGGGAACGTATGACGACGAGCGAGGGCAGCGGCGGGGTAATGAGCCCTATTGTAGCTATGGCAACACTTCTTCTGAAGCCTCTCTCCATTCCGTTTCTCTAATTCTCCATCGAGCACGATCCTACTATAAAGAAATGTAGCGTATCCGAAGGAGATCATCCCCTCCTCGTGGACAAAGAAAATCGATGGATGCTGGTCAATCTCGTTTTCTCTTCAACCATTGATTGCGTTCGATGGCATGTGTCGGGAGAGGGAGCAGAAAGAAGAAGAGAGGGGAGAATCTATTTTCAAAATGGGACCTGATAGCTAGGGGTCTTGTCACTCCTCCTTTAAAAAAAAAAAAAAGAAACTCGCGGATCCACTTTACCTCCTAGCTGCAGAATTGAGAGGCTCGTCGTGATGTAAATTGAGTCGTCCTTACGAAATAAACTCACGTCCAAATAATTTCTCGTCACTCTTGGGAGTCACGTCAAGTTTCCATCCATCTGGAGCACGTCACATCCTTCATCCTTCTTTTCTGGAATAAGATGATACCCTCAATTCAATCTCAGTTTTTTTTCAAAAAAGAAAATAATTTGATATTTAAAATTTTACTGTGCGAGTAATGCGAGAAGTAATGTTACCTCTTCTAATGTTTTCAAAAGCAAAATCCACATTTTATTAAGTTTTGCAACATGATGATCTTACAACGATTGCTTATTATTTTTACCGTTGTAATTTGTAAATTAGGTAACATTTGTATGTACTGTAGGGAAACTAGAAATCTCGTAAGATAATGTTTGTCTCTTGAGCCATAATCAGTGCCTGCTGATTAGAGACGGATATTGCCGATGCTTTAGCATAATCTTACTGGGTTTCAGTAAGATATTTTCGTCAAAACACCCGATGAGATAAAACACATGATTCGGGAGTACGATAAAAATCGTTGTCGTGGATCAATTGAAAGAGGGAAAGAGTAGTAGAGTCTGAATGGGTTCGTCACGGATACAGTGACAAGTATTAATGATAGAGAGTGCCGTCGGTATATTGAATAGGTCCTATGCAATAAACATCAAAAGGATCTCGAATCCCAAACCTGTCCTAGACCTACGGTACGTAATGTGGAAGGAGCAGTCTTCTCCCTCTTTCCTTCATAATCCTAGAGAAGAGGGCGAAAAAGCCAGAAAGGGGGACGGCTTAAATAAATAATACTTGAAGACAAATTCGAGAAGGGGCCTAAAGAGAGGTTCCAGGTGGTCCCCGCGGGCTCCAGACCCCTGCTGACGTAGCCGGAAGATGTTACATAAATGTATTTCATCTCTTTTGTATATGTATATACTATACTTCTATTACTTTGTAATAAGAAGAGAAACGCCGTTTTATTGACTAGTGACCAAAAGAGGTACGTG